>BBXU01002330.1:0-50073 GCA_001598975.1 Parachlorella kessleri
GGNGGGGGGGGGGCGGCGGCGGAGGTCCGTGGGCAAAGCAAGTCGACAATTGTAGGGCGTGCGGACCAGCCAATCAAGACATAGTCAAGAGTCTGCGTTTCCCGTCGCTCCTTGCGCGCTGTCTCACCAACATGGAGGACGTTATCGTTAGGGTAGGGCCCGTGAGTGGTGCTGTACCTGTGGCTTAGTTGCTGTCAAGGGTGAAATCCCATAGCACAGACGTCACCAGGTCACAAACTTCCACTGTGCAGGTGACTGTGGAGGGTGACAGTGCGGCGGACGAGGCGCCACGAGTTGTGCTGCGGCGCGAGGAGCCCGCGCTGAGCCTGTCGCGCCAGGTGGTCGCGGAGATGATGATCCTGGCCGGGGAGGCGCTGGGCATGCTGGGTGAGTCGACGCATGAGTCACCCACCTGCCCGTGCCTCCGGGCGGGCAACTGGCAGCCTCAGGGTGCAGCTGCTGCAGAGCATGGATGTCCCTGCTGAGAGGAAGCTGCCTTCTTCTCTTCTGCGGCTTGTAGAGCCCCTCCTGCCTGGGCCGTGCCGCTGCCCTCCTACTCAGCTAAGCCGCTCTGCTTTCCGGTTGTACACAGGTGGCCAGCTGCGCGTGCCGCTGCCCTACCGGGGCCAGCCGGAGCCGGTCCTACCCGACCCTGCGCAGCTGGAAGCCGTGCCAGAGGGCCCTTGCCAGGTGGGTGGGTGGGTGGGTTCGGGAGGGGGGGGGGGGGGTATGTGTATCTTTGCTGAAGGGTCCTGGGTCAGATGATGCATGTAGAGCGCACCGCAGGAAGGTCTTTGCCTTTTGGGTGGGCGGGAGGCTGCACGTGTATGTGTACATGTATGTCTTGCTCGAGAAGTCCTGGGTCTGGAGAAGCAGGTAGGGTAACGCAGGAGGGCCGTTGCCAGGTGGGAGGGAGGCTGTCTTTTATAGCAATGGCCCTTGAGGAGCAGAGCAGTAGAGCCTCCGAAGGCGCTGTACTTGAGCCGTGCCGCGTGCCTCTTCTGGGGGCCTAAAGCTAGGGTGTCATGCATGTGTCAGACGGACGTCCTTCCTTCTCGTCCTGCTCCGCTCCTCCCCATGATGTATTGCCAGGCTAAACTGATGTGGGTTGCACGCTGCTGCGCAGGCCATCCTGCTGCGGAACTGCATGATCCGCAGCGTGACCATGACTAACGCGCCTGTCCGCCATGCGAGCCTGGGCCTGGAGGCGTACGTGCAGTTCTCCTCCCCCATCCGCAGGTCAGACAGGCAGGGGGATCCTCTTGTAATCTTCAGTTAGGAGGGGGCCCAAGTGTCCGTGCACTTCCCTTCCCTGGCTCGCAACCCAGGCAGGCAGGGGGCCTTGCGGGGGTGCTGACTTTGTTGGCCATGCTGTGCGACCTCAGGAGAAGCATCTGCCCTGCATCTTGGTGCTCTGCTGCACAGCTGGTGCATGAAGTGCCGCCGCAGCCGTCCCTGCTGGCCCTGCTGGGCTGGGGAGCCTGATGCTCGTTGTGCTTACTCGTTGTCGCCCTGGGTGTCCAGGCGGGCTGCTGGGAAGTAACCACCTGCCGGAAGTTGTGATGAGGCTGCGATGTTTCCCAGCAGGCTGTGTGCAGCCAGCCCTGCCGTGCTGAGACCTGCTTTGCAATGCGGGGTGGGTGCAGGTACGGCGACCTGCTGGCTCACTGGCAGTTCAAGGCCAGGCTGCGGGGCCAGGCGCCACCGTACAACGCCGACGCGCTGGCAGTAGTCATGGACGGGGTGTCCATGATGGCACAGAAGGTGCGGCGGGTGGACCCTGTCCTTCCAATTTTTCTTTGCTTTTTTCTTCCTACCTTATGTATGTGTTCATGGTGTCAACTGATGGACTAGTATATCGGTCTGGTACAAGTGGCAGTGATTGGAATAGAACCGAACAGCCATGCCCTGATATATTCAGCTTGACAGGCGCACGTTCTTACTCACCCGCTCATTTCATCGTGATCATTTCCTCTCTTTTTCTCCACTAATCCTTATCTTGCCATTTGCTGCCTCCCAGGCGGGGAAGCTGGAGCGAGAGGTGGAGGGCTACTGGACGGCCCTCTACTTCCAGCAGCAGCAGCAGGCCAACCCGCGCTCCGTCTGGGAGGCCATGTTCCTCTGCTGGTTCAAGCAGGATGTGGGTGAGTCGTCGCGGGCGGCAGGGCTGTGGCGGGTGGCCGTGTGAGGCCCCAACTGATCGGCCGGTCTTGTATAAGGAGGCGGCCTTGGTCTTTTGGTATGCACTTATTCGGGAGGCGTTCCGTTCCAGCAGGCTGCGGGTGCCCAGGCCATCCGCTCTCTTCCTGCCACATGCATGTGCGAAGGCCAGCAGTGATGCCTCTGCTGCTGAAGTCCCGCCCAGCACCCTCCTCCCCTACCTTGCTGCAGGCTTAGCCCGCATGCTGCTGACCCACCTGGGCCTGGAGACCATCGTGCGCATCCAGCGTGGCGGCGTCGTGCCCGGGTCGCGCATCTTTGTGCGCTGCTCACAGGCGGACCCCCGCATGGGGGTGTTCCGGCTGGACGAGGTGCTTGATGCGTTTTTCAGCGAGGAGGATGTGGTTGGCGGCGTGGAGGAGGGGCCAGGCCTGCAGGAGTCGAGCTACGCTGAGCTGCTGGGCTGAGGTGGGGTCCGCTTCACAAGGGAGTTGCCCTGCGGGGCTGTTGACAGGCGGCTGTGCATGCGGCCGGGGTGCGGAGGGTTCCTGGCTGTAACAGCTGTGGGAGCATTTAACGCCAGTGTGCCGCCCTGCTGTGGCATGCTTGTCCTGGTAAGTGAGCCAGGAGTGCCACAGCTCATGCGGGGCTTGGAGGCGGCATAACTTGTACAGTAGCTGTTGCTCGCGTGCCCCGCGCTTCTTTCTTACTAAACCTGGGAAAGCTGAACGCTGTTGACGTACAGTCCCCTGGCACACCTGAACCTGGGGAACTGCCTGTGTTGTGTAGTGCCTGGCTTTCTCCAGGCTGTTATGTGCCCAGGAGGTCCCGGTGATTAGTGGTAAACGCTGGTAGAATTCAACAGGGCGTGGGCATCCCCGTTTATATAGTTGTGCTGGTGTGCTATCTGGCATACCCTCAGCCAATTCATTTTGTGCGGTTCTGAAGGTCTTCGCTGGTAACTTCTTGTGTCCTTCCCGTTTGATTGATGTTGCTCGTGTCTTGCTTGGAACACGCCATTACTGTCGTGCGCTGGCACATGTCAAGGTAAGCTTGAGAGGTTGGTTGTATATATGAGGTATAGCTTATCGCCCGTAGCGACGTAGCGACAGCCTTCGGCGCCCTTCTTGACTTGTTTGTGAGTTGTTCTACTCAAGAAGCCTGTTGTCAAGTCTGAGTTACCAAAGGCGCAAGCAGTAGCTGTCCTTCATCTTACCCTGCCTTACAGCTGGCATGGTGGACCTCGATTTTTCTGTGAAATGCAACGCCTAGCCAGTGTGTTTAGACAGCGAGGTGCCCCGCTGGTTGACCCCCACCACCCCTCCGCGGGGTCAACTCCATCACTTCTGGTCGCCAGCACCGCTGCGGCCTTGGAAGTATGTCTGCAAGCGGGTGACAACAACTGACGCTGTGTGTTCAATCTCGTACTTATGAAAGACTGAATGGCTTATGCACACACTGTCCATCACCAGCCCTGCCAGCTGCACTCATATGCGCCATCAGGGGATTGCATGGCATGTGACATCCACTGTAGGCTCTACCACTGTCAGAGCGGCAGCTGCCACACACACTTACCTTCCACAGGCCGTAGCCGCTGGAGCCCAGCAGGAACACGCCCACGCTGGGAGAGAACAGCGGGTAGACCACGTCCTGGGCAAACTGGTCTACCGACTCGCTTAGGAAGCCCTGCACCAGCGCAAGCAAGGCTTCTTGGAAAACGCAGGCAAGACCCGACGCATGACTGCACCCATCCGTGGCTGTACAGTTCACCTCTACCTCTCATCTGTTCTCATTGCCTGCTACCATCAACAAAGGCTCGGCACCTTGATGTAGCACCTTGTGCAGCAAAGGACATGGAAACACAAGTTGGCACCCACGGTTCCTGTCAGTCTGCGTGGTTGAGCAGGCTACCAGACACCGGCTGGGGAGCCCATGCCGAGACCAACAAGCTGATGCTGTTTGCAGCCCTTAGCAGCCTTTTGAAGCCATGCAAGCACGCAAGCTCTGACTCCAGTGTCGTCTAGCACCGATCACTCTAGCAGGGCGCCGAAGTGCCAGAGCGTCTTCTCTTCAGTCGAGGGAACCACCAGTTGCACGGGCCGCATGCTCACCCGCATCACCGAGCGTCTGTTGCAGCTACAACCTCTCACAGCTATTACCAAGTTCCAGTGGAACTCACCGAGGCTCCTAGAAAGAGACCCTCTGCCAGGATCACCAGGAAGAGGACTGCCAGCGCCTGCACCACCCGGTTCTCGATAACTTGCTCCCCTGTGAGCGGACCGCCGCCATACACCTGGTCCCTGGCTGCCGAGATGACCCGAGGTCGTTCCTTAGGCTCCTTTGGCTTCCGCCGCTTGGAGGCCTTCAAAGGTAAGACAGAGGTGGGTGGGAGGCAGCACTTTGGGGTAAGTTTCTACGGAAGCTGGGCAGACTTGATTTCGAAGCCTGGGACCAAGACGCAGCAAGGTAAGGGAGGGGGCCAGGACAGGGACCCCAGGGACGACCTCAAAACCCGAGTGCACACTGTAGAGCCAGTGCGAAGCAGGTGTGAGCGGTGGTAGCCTGGGCACGCCGCAGCAGAACCCAAAACTCACCAGCTGCTTCTCAATGAGCAGGTCTCCGTCTTCTTGAGGAGGGGCAACGCTGCTGCTGTTACCACTGCTGCTGCCGCTGCTGCTGCCACCTTCGTTTTCTGCCCTTGCCAGTAAACGTGGTGGGTGTCGCCGGCATAGGAGCACCTACGACAGGTGCACAGACCTTGGCAACCCACATGATAACAGCAAAAGTGAGCAACCATATGGGTAGCCTCAGTGAGTCACACACCTGATGTCTTCTAAGCTGTGACCTAGTCGTAGCAGCAGACGGTGCTCTGGGCCTTCGTGGCAACAATACTGGGCTTGCTGCTAAGACGATGGTGGCAAATTGCATGGTGCCCCAGGTTTGGTGTAAAACGGTGCCCTCTTAGGCTGATTATTGGGAACAGTTGAGCCACTGGAGGAAATATTCAAAGCAACGGAAACGCAACGAACAACAGGTGTAGCTAAATATCTGCAGAGCAGGCGCGCCCGCCTTGGAGGCACAAGTTTTCGCCTGGCTCAAAACCAACCCGCCAACCCGATCTCCCCAACTGGACCTGTACCTAACAGGCCCTTCACACACGCGCAAGAAGCGTTCTTCTGAACAGATGCCTGGATGTGTATGTTCTCGACATCTGCCTGAGGTAAGGCAGGAAGGAGAGCTCTCAACAACTTTGGCTCGCTCTATCAGACAAGCTTTCGTACCCCTACAAGAGTCAGGGCTTTGTAAACACCCGCAGACGGAGGGCGGCGACTTCTCCGAGACAGCGGCCCCACCAGCCTGCCCCAGTCCTCTGTCCCAGAGCACGGCCTGGACGTCCTCCCCTGCTGCACCCCCGCCTCCAAATGAAGAGCAGCGGCTAAGTGCTCTGGCATCCTGCAAGTGCTTAGACACTGGCGAGGAGCAGTGCTTCAACAGCATCGTGACGCTGCTGAGAGATCATTTCCAGGCCACCGCCGCGGCTGTATCTCTGGTTGACCGGAACAGGCTGTGGTACGTCTGCTCCATCACGTCACTGACTCAGCTGGAATTATGATAGAGGCGGCCTGAAGTGAGTCACGGCATACCCCTGCTGCATCCTTGGGAGCAGCAGCACCTTAGAACTGAATAAAACCTGGCTTGTGATGCCCAGGTTAAAAGCGGCTGCCGGCTATGATGCTAAGGAACTTGACCGGCATGCAACTTGCTGTACGTGGGTGCTTTTGCCAGAGGTGCCCACGATGCTTGTTGTGGAAGACACCTTGCTGGATGCAAGGTAAGGGTAACTGCCCTCCAAGAAGGGTCCTGCACGTGAGAGGGGCGGAGGCCTCATGCATGAATCTGTCTCCCACATGACAGCTGGAGGTGCGATTGGGCATGCTAGGTTTCTGTGCATCTGAGCCCTGCTACGTGGTTGCACTGCAGGTTCCGCAAAGGTGCGCTGGTGCTTGGTCCTCCATACATCCGCTTTTATGCTGGTGCCCCGCTGATTGGGTCAGACGGAGCCCGCTATGGCTCTCTGTGAGTGTGCTGCTAAATTTTGATATATCGTGGCGCTCGTTGCTCTTAGTGCTCTAGTGCCTCCATAGTCCAAGCCGTGATAATATGCAACGTGCTTGTAGTGGGTTGAACCGTAGGTCTGTGGCTTAACATGGTAAGACCCATGACCCAGTCCAGCAAAGGCTGTTGCAGGTGCATCGTAGATGTAAAGCCACGCTCGCTGTCAGTGGAATCTTGCAACATCATTTGTAATGTAAGTGGACTTTCACTCTGACCTTCAACGACATCACTGGGTCGCACCACGTGTCTAACATGCGTACTGTGCCAAACTCACTTGCGCAGATGGCGGAGCTAGTGGTACGGGAGCTGGAGGAGGGCAGGGTGAGTCGTGCGACTGGCGCTTCCATCCGTGTCACACTGCTGTCCCCTGAGGCCAAATGATCTTGCTGGCAACTTCCTTGACTGTCTCACAGATTTAATCCAGCTTAGCTCGCTGTAGCTTGAACACGCCAAGATTTGTCCACCGTGACATGGTGCAGATGGCTGAGCTAAGGCAAAAGCAGCTGCAAGGAAATCAGCGTGACCAGGCCCTGCTGCGGTCACTCAGCAGACACGCCGATGGCGTGGCAATGGTGGATGCGCGGAGCGCCAATTGGACCCTGCATTATATCAATGACGCCTTCACCCGGATTACAGGTTTGACGCTCGTTAGTTGTCCACAGCGCAGGCGTTTCCTATGGTGGCTGATTGCGCCACTGCTCCCTGTCGACTTTTGACACTGTCACGGGATGTTGTTCCGTTGCTTGCAGGTATTCAGCCGCCGTCCATGCCGGCCACCGAGGGGCTGTGGGAACACTTCGAGTTTGTTTCTGCCACATCCAGGGTAAGATCGGCAAGCTGAGACTGGCCAGGTCCTGCATGTGTGTTGATGTGCATGCAGTTGTCAAACCTGCAGCCACACTGACAGCCTTCCCACGGCTTCAGGGCCGGCCTCTGCGCACATATAAGGAGGCAATTGATGCTGGCGAGCCCTTCAGCCTGGTAGTTGCTCCCAAAGGCCGACCTGACCAGCGCCTGCAACTCAGCTACAGGTACAGCGTACAAAGCAAGCTTTTGGCTCGGGCCTCTGGGAACACCCTGTGCCTACCACGTCCTTTGGCAAGACAGGTGCAGACTATTTTCACACCCAGTCAAGTGCTGGCTGTTTTGCAGAAAAGCTGCAAGCCAGATCCTCAGCGGAGCGCCCCTCATTGCGGTCCCCTCTTTTGTGGGGCACACACATGGAGCCAGCAGCGCAGGGCATCTGATTGAGGAGCTTAGCTTCGTCACCATCAGCCCCACTGTAGCAAGTGCTGCTGGCAGCCTCGATAGCTCTCCCGAAGACCCAGTCCTCGCCCAGCCCCCTGCCAACAAGGCTGAGTCGGGCATAGTAAACCCCCAGAAGGAGCTGATCCCTCTGGAGCCTGGGAGCTGTCTAAGCCCCCGCATTGCTGCCGTCCACCCTGGCACAGTCAAGGCCATGGGGTCGATGGCAGCTGAGAAGCTGATCCCAAGTGTGAAACTTGGTGTGTTCATCGGCATGGGGAGCTATGGGAAGGTGAGACCCGCCAATGCGAAGCTTGTGCTTCGCTCAACAAGGTGGTCCATGGGAGGTGTGTCTTGGACAGGGAGGTGGTGAGTCCAGGATACAGTTAGGTAGGGTCGTAGCTAGTGGTCTCTAACTAGCTGCACAGTGAGGAAAAGGTTGGGTGTTTATGCTGATGCAGACCTACCGTGCGCTGTGGAAGGGTGCACCGGTGGCTGTCAAAATAATTGACCTGGTGCTGGAACCTGGCAACCTAGTGCAAGAGGATGCCGTGCTGGGGGCCCTGGAAGGGCGGGAGGGCATCCGCCACCCGTGCCTGTGCCAGACTTGGGAGTGGTGTTGCCGCCCGGTGACAGTGAGTGGAGTCATGGCGCGGTGTAGTTGAGCACAGTGGCGGACGTCATGAGAAGGCTAGTTGAAGAGGAATGGGTCATGAGCAAGGCTGTTGCCTATAGGTGCTTCACCACACTCTCAAGACTTCCCGGCAGCAAGTAAGGCATAGCTGTGCCGTGCAGGGCGCCGATATAGAGGCTGCCAAGGGGGTGTCCCACGAGCTGTGGCTGGTTACAGAAATGTCCAATCGTGGCTCTCTCCGTGAGTGATTGTTGCTAGTGGTGCTAAGTGTGTAAGGCTGTTGGTTGTCGGACCATCACTGCCCCACTGGGCTGGTGGAGCGGTCCTTAAGTGACGTTTACAGCCCCAGCAGGCCTTGCTGTGTCATGAAAATGTGGAATGCTGAGTCGGGAATCTTGCTAGAACCCTTCAGGCGATGCCATTGATCGGGGACGGCTGCGCTCCAAGCCCGCTGGCGTGGAGGGCACGCCATGCCTGGCTTCCGTCCTGCGCACCGCCCAGGAGATAGCCGCGGCATGCTCCTACCTGCATGACAATGGGATTGTACATGGCGACCTGTGAGCACAAGTTCCTGGGCTACCGGCTCGATATGACAGGCCTTGCATTCTGGCTTGCATTGTCCAGCGGTGTCTGACCTCAGGACCAAGGTCTGCTCTGTACCTGCCGCAAGTAGGTGATGTCTGGACCTCCAATCAAATAGCAAGCCTGCGCGTGCAGGAGTAGCCACAATGTGGTCCTGACAGCGTCTGCAAAGGACAATCGCAAGTTCAATGTCCAGGTGAGTTGTACTGGGTTTTGAAAGCCAGCTGTGTGTTAGCTTTGTCGGAGCATTCCTTGAGCAGTGGGACATCAAATCCTCACATGTGTCCCCCCAGTACCTCCAGGTCACGCACTTTGGGCTTCATGTGCTGCCTGTGCCTGGCGCACGCTCCCCGTCGCTGTGCACACTCATCGCCTCAGCCCCAGAGGTGCTGAAGGCTGGCGTGGAGCGTCCCTCTGCCCTACACCCCAGCTCAGATGTCTACTCCTTTGGTGTGCTGCTGTGGGAGATGTGGTGCGGGCAGCACCCTTTCCTTGGCATGGAGGCGCCCAAGCTTATTGAGCTGGTGACCTCTGCCAAGCAGTTGCCGCTGGCCATGCCGCCTGACACTCCCAAACAGTTGGAGGTAAGCCGCGCCTCTTTCTTTTGACAGCCCAGAAAGCATCCCACAACCTATCTGCCGTAAAGTTGCATTCTGCATGTTCCCCAGGCATGGCAGAGGCTGACTTGGAGTGTGCTGGGGGTTCTGTCTGCAGGACCTATTCCGAGCTTGTGCGTGCTTTGAGCCAAGCCAGCGACCTAGCTTTGACCTCATACTGGAACGCCTGTCAGCCATGTGGGAAGAAATTTCCCCTGGGGAGTAATGGGGAGTTGAAACAGAGATGCAGGCGCCCTCCCGCCTGCCACTGCGGGCAGCGGCACTATGGCAGCTTCTGAAGGCTGGAGGATTATCATCACTGTGGGTTATGATTTGGCTTGGAATTCCATGGATTTTGACTGGTCAGGACAAAGTTTCAGTACTGCTAGTAGGACATGTTGGTTCTGCTACTCATGTGTAAGCCTTGCGGCTCCTCGCAGTTACTCCGGACTTTCCCGAAGGAGGGCTTTGAGGGTGGTATATGTACAGAGCAGGGCGGCACGGTGGGATGTACGGGAGGACAAGGGACAGCAGCACGGCGAGATGTGCCCCCCGGAAGTTGAGGGACACGTGGCGTGGCGTGGTACTGACGGTAGTCAGGATGGCTAGATCAGGATACCCAGAATTTCGAGTTGCTTACAGCAATCCGAACTGCAGTGATTGAGAGTTACCCTTGTAGCTCTGAACAGCATTCCACCGAACCCCAGTTGACAGCATCCCACCTGACCGGACTCCGGACTCGGAGTCACGTTTTCTTCGGTACAAATGCACTTTTGCCAGGGTAGGGTATTAAGGGACGGCTTCGTAACCGGCTTCCAAACCGGCTCCCCACCATCCCGATATAGGCAGGACGGTAGCGCTATGAGTGTGCCGCTCGCTTCGGTCGGGAGGGCCAGGGTGGAGGGCCACGGCAGGGTAGGTTTAGCATGCAGCCCTTGAAATGGGCGTCGTCACAATGTATGTTGTTACGACAGCCAGACTGAAAAAGGGAAGGTACCATAACGGACTATCACTTGACTGCTGCAGAAAGAAGGCCACCCTTGGTGACCCGAGGGCGACCATGTCGTCTCGTCTATATTTATATTTATAACCGTTTGCCAGCAGCAAGGACTGGGTGAGACACTTATCCCACTACTAGTCCGGTATTGTGACCTTTGTTGTCCCTTTACTCCTCCTTATACTGACTTGCTGCTCCAAGCTGCCTGACGACGCCGACCCTGGGAGGCCGTGCAAACCTAACCACACCTTCAACAGAAGGGCTGTGTCAGACCTTGTCAGCAACTTGCCGACTTCTTGATACACATTTGGGCAGTGTTTGTTTGTCCCTGGCAGGCCTCGCTACATTTGAAGGGGGCATGCCGCCGGTCTGGCTTGCAAAGGTGGACCAGTCGAAGTGTTCCATCACAAGAGGTACAGTTGCCAACCAGTCTGAAGGTGCAGGCAACGCACAATGCTATGCCTGTGTGTGGAACTCTGGCGGCCGCCCTATGCCGCCCTTTCAATCGTGGCCTTGTGCTGCCCGCATTGCTGTATGAGGCGGAGTGCGTGTGATTGGGTAACATGGGCCTGTGGCACCCAGCCCCTGCCGCAGGAAGCCTCTGCGGCAAGCTTTTGCTGGATTACTGGAAGCATAGGAGAGCCCAGAGCTATGTCAACCGGTGCCTGGCCTCCAGACACAGTGCAAGTCATCAAGCCGACCCCCAGCCGTGGCGGTGTGCAGCCAGCGCTGCTGTCACAGCTGGTTGCCAGCCCTACTGCTACCGCCCCAGCAGCCGAGACACACAGCAGCAGTATCAGCGGCCAAGCGGTGCCCGCGCCTGCTGTGATACTAAGCCTGGCTGCCAACCAGGGTCAAGGCCGGCTAGGGCATTTTGCGGCAGCAGCTTTGCGGCCATCAGCACTGAGCAGTCAGCAGGAAAGGTGCAGCCCGCCAGCTGCTCAACAGCCTGGGAGTTCGCTGCACCTGACGGCTGGAACCCCATCGCAGGTAAAACCGTTTTACAGTGACGCAGTGACTGCCAGTGGGTACCCTGCTATGCTAGAGTCACTGGAAACCAAGTGCAGCTGGCATTGCTCCCTGGCTCTCTGGCTGGACTGCGCCTGGTGTGGTGTTTGAGTTTGATGTACCCACACAGCAGCAGACCAAACCTGTGAAGCAAGTGTATGGTTGCAGGAGCAGCAGTGCAAGACCGGCATCCCTGGGGACTCCCTGCTGACGTATAGCGGCGACATGGACGGCCTTAGCAAGCAAGGTGAGTGTATGCCTGCATGTGGCCCCTCGATGTTGGTACTGGACCGCAAGCTGCACGAAAAGGATGTTGAGTTGGAAGCCCAATGCCTTGGCATGCCCTGCATGCAAGTGCGGCTCATTGTGGCCTGACAAGCGCATCTTGTTTGCAGGGAGGTTGGCCGCGAAAGTGCACACCTAACAGCAGCTGCCAGCTTTCTCCCTGCCAGCACCTTTCTCCCTGCCAGCTAACCCCGGATGGGATCCTCAGTATCACAATCTGGGGGTTGGCCAGGTGCCTCAAGCCCTGCGCGCCCCTCTTCCTTTCACGGCCTGCGCGCCTGGGCTGGGGGATCCCCATTATCACAATCCGTGGGTTGGCCAGGTGCCTCAAGCCCTGCACGCCCCTCTTCCTTTCACGGCCTCCGCGCCTGGGCTGGGGGATCCCCATTATCACAACCCGTGGGTTGGCCAGGTGCCCCAAGCCCTGCACGCCCCTCTTCCTTTCACGGCCTCCGCGCCTGGGCTGGGGCCATATGCGCCAGCTGCTCACCAGACAAGCCAACTGGCTTGGTGGGTAGGGTCCAGCATTCCATGCCAGGATGGCAGTGGGGGCTACCAAGGTGCTGCCGCAGGGAGCAGGCTGCCTGTAGAGGCAGGCGGCAGCGGTAGTGTTTTTTTGGGCCAACTGCCACTCACAGGCAGCGTGGGTGGGTCTGCGCTGCCGCGGGGGCTGCCTCTGGAGCTACCATGGCAGCGCAGCGGCGCAGTGGCACAGCTTGGGCAGCTCAGCAGGCTGCCGCTCTGCCGCAGCAGTCCAGCTGCCTCGTCTTCCCTGCCAAACATACCGTTTTCGTCTCAGTCTGCCGACACGTGGTCGCACCACCCAGCAGCCGCCTTACAGCCTGTTGCCGCCACAGCCACAAGAGTGTCAGCTTTCCGACCGTACCCTACCTTGGCTGCCACGTCTAATGCGCCCAGCGCTCTGGGCTTCACAGCACAGCAGGCAGGGCCACCCCAGCTTCAGCAGTTGCTGTTCCACCAGCAGCGCCAGCACCAGCTACAGCCCTCATTTCCGCAGGAGCAGGCCAACTCTGACCCCACCACCATGCACCAGAGGTTACAGGTGCTTCATGCGTATGCGGCAGGGGCGCATGCGGCACGCCAGGTTATGGCACACCAGGCACAGCGGGCGCAGGAGGCTGAGCAAGCACAGCAGGAAGAGCGGACGCGGCGGCGAGTGTGGGAGCTGGTCTTGCAGCAGAGGGCGTGGGAAGGGGCGCATAGAGACAACCAGAGGTTGTAGTTCCCGGTTAGGTTGGGACCCCAGTTCGGGTAGAATATGGCAGCTTGATTCCTGCTCTGCTCGATTAGTGAGCAATGCAATCAATACCATGGTGAGGAGTTGCTGAGGCTGCTAGATATGCAGATGGTAGGAGTAGGCAGGCCTGTGCATGTTCCTGGTATAGGATACCCTCATGAGTATCATATTGGTGGTCCGGTGCACCACCGTCACCTCGGTTAAGCTGATTATACTTCCTCGTTCCTTATGCCCTTTCTATCCTGCCTTGCATCTCGGTTTGACCTCGGTTAAGCTGATTATACTTCCTCGTTCCTTATGCCCTTTCTATCCTGCCTTGCATCTCGGTTTGAAGACCCGTATGGCTTCCTATGTGATGCTGCCGCTTGTGGCACTTGAGAGTCCCTCTGGTGTGGGCGTCTTCCTCACTATATGTATGTTTCCCCGTATTGCTAGCTGGTTTGCAGCTAGGATTAAGCTGTCTCGGAGGAGAGCTGGCCATGGCATATGTTAGGTGGGTACATACAGTGGCAGCCGGCTGTGGCTTCAGGTTGTCATATTGATCTACTGATTTTGTTAGCTGTGTTATTTATCGGTATGATACGCAGCATCACAGGCTGCTATTTGTCTGAGTGCTTTACAGTGTGTATAACGGGTCAAACTTGCTGGCACCTGTTATATTGTCATGCATCGCATACCCTTTTGCAGCAGCTGAACTACACACCCGCCTTTCCGACACCTGTGTTGCTTTCTCTGGCTCGAAGCACACGATGCTGACATTCAGGCTCGAGGATTTTGGGGCCCTTCCGTTATGTCCGGAGAACTGGGTTGTGTTGGTCCTTCTAAGCCAAGTTGGGGTGCTTTGGGATAGCGCTCCCTAGCAGCCATGTCTCTGCCTGTATGGCTTTGTCATTTCAAACAAAATTGGTAAAGGTCTTGTACTTGATGGCTCTTAATACCCCATAATACTCCCCAAGAACAACAACCTGTGGTTCTTCGGATGTTAAATGATACACTGCCCTGCCCCTTGTCCCATATCGATGTGGAAAATGACTGGATATAGACTGGACTCGCTCCAATGATAGAATTTTGCCAATAAGTGGTTTCGCATAGTACTGTACTGTACATGTAAGCGCCAGGTCAGTCCTAGGGGTAATTCGCTCCCATTGGAAGCGCCATCAAGAAACAGCCAATGGCACGTCACCCCTCCTGCACGTATCTTCAGCCCCATTACATACCCAGAGCACTAGCAATACCACATCCCGGCCTGGACCCTGGGGTTGGCCGGCACAGGCTAGGCAGGCTCTACCAGGAGCATTGCGTTCAGCAATGCCAGTGCAGTTGGCCCCTATCTCGCTGTTCGCACTATCTACCACATACCAAAGACCAACTTCTCACAAGTTGCCTTGAACTTGAGCATCAACCCGCTCCACATGAACACTGGCTGCTGCCCTCATCACAGGGTAGATTTCCGGGGTTTCTCCAACGGACCTCCTCGGGGGTGCATGGCTGAATTTGCACTCAAACCCATGCCAGCAGGGGCCGTGAAAGTGGCACTGACGTTTGAACTTGGGTGTATCTCCCTCCCTGCAGCCAGCTGGGAGAAATTTATGGGCTCACAAACGTCCCTCTGGGCCAAACACCATGCACACATGGACCATGACGATGATAAAGTCTGCATGGGCGGCCTTGTGTGGCATAAGCAGCCACCAAAGTGCTATAATGCTGATCCAGGTGTCATCCGCCTAATGTTGCAGCCACAACCTTGCTCCGCGCTGTCTGGCATTAGGACCTTAGGAAATTACCAAGGTCAATGACGGTATGAGCAAACCCTAGAGACACCTAAACAACTTTCAAGCCAGGCATAACACACAATTGCACTGGCTCTCCACTTGGTGGCACCCTGTGCAAGGAAAGTGGCTCACCCCTGTTTTACTCATACATGGGCCGAAGCTTCGCTGATGCCCCACCCACCATGGTGTGGGCTACGGCTGCGGGTTGGGCTACGGCTGCGAGAGTTGCTGCGCCTACGGGTCCGTCTACAACCACTCCTCCTCTTGCATGCCCGGCTTCCAGGGGTACCACCAACGCTCCTGCTGTATGCTGGGCGTCTACCTCGCGACCGGCGGCTGCTCCTGCTGGTACTGCTGCTGCAGCTACGGCTATGCTGCCGCTGCCGCCTACCCCTCCCCCATTCAAACGAGCTGCTCCTGCTGCGTGGGCTGTGGGAAGGCCGGGCCCTTTCTACGCCTGCCACCGATGAAACTATTGCGATGGTCCACAGACGGAGAGCTTCAACTGTCACTCCAGAGGGAGGAAAAGCAACGACTTGTGCGCCTGCGCTGCCTGCTACCCCTGCTGCTGGAACTCTCCGTGCTCCGCGTGGTGTGCCTGCTAGGGAAGAGGTCGCGCTGCGCCTCTGCGCCTGCGGGACCTCCCCCTGCTGTGCCTGCTCAGGGAGGTGCAAGTGCTGTGTTTTGCGGTCTTCATGGCGGTCTTGCTGCCCCTGCTGCGCCTAGCCTCCCACGATTCGCTGCCACCAGATCAGAATTCCCAGAGCTGCCAGCATTGCGGCTGACTGAGTGCCTCCCAATCGGCTGTAGCCCACTAAGAACCTCGCCAGCCTGGCCTCCAGCGCCTTGGTTGGTGGCCGCTGGTGCATGGCCATGTGATGCGGGCCCGCCAGGCACAGGCAGTCCCATGTGGGGCAATTGCTCTGCAGAAAGAGGGACGTGCGCTGCCTGCGCCGACCTGGAGCAAGGCAGCGCTGCAGCAGCACCAGTAACTGTCGTCACAGCGTGCCTTGTTTGGAGCTCCGCGCCTGTCCCAGCGTCTGTCCCATCCAGGCGGCAGCTATCTGGCCCCGGCACCTGCAGGGCATCTTTTAGGCTTGCTTGCAGGTGGCTGTCCCCGGCGGCTGACAGGCTGTCTGCTGCAGCAAGTCCTGGTGCAGTGAGGCACGCAGCCAAAAGCACGCTTTCAACCTGGGCAGGTGCTGGCTTGCAGGTTACCATAGGCTCCGCCACCTCAGCTCTCAGGCCCTCCAAGAAGGGCGTCGCTGTGGATGCTGCCGAGGGGAGGGAAGCCGGGTGGGCCGCCAGGAGCCTGGCCGCCTTGAGTGGTTCCAGCCTGGCCGTCAGGGGGAGCGGAAGGGGCGGCGGCAGCAAGCTTGGACAGGGAAACCTGACAGGGCAGGAGCAGCAGGCTCCTCAACACACCAGGCTCCGCAGGCACCCCAGGGTCAACCAGAGCTGCCCGCTCAGCAGGCTCACCATACCTCACCATATATATATCGGCTGTGCACCCAGCGCATAGCGGGACGCACCAGCGGCAGTGGAAGGATGGAGAGAAAGGGTTGCTCTGTTCCAAGATCAAGCTCTGGAAGTGTTCCACCAAGATCCCAAGGTTAAAAGCTGCCAGCTAACCGGGCTGGGGGTGAGGCACTCCGAAGGAGTACCACATGTAATGATAATGATACGTAGTACGTTCTGGCTTGCACGTGTGACCACTCGCACGCACACATAACCTTCTGTGGTGTGCATCAGTCAGGGCATCCTCATGCACTCTCCTGGGCGGAAGTAACCGCGTTTGGGCCGGCCTTGCCCCCTTACCGCGACAGGAAATGTGGCGCGGTACTGACGGCAGTCGGAATGGCCAGGTCAGGATAGCTAGATTCAGGGTGTTGGTTGCAGCAACTGGGAACTACGGTGGGCCCCATACCTTTGAACAGCATTTCATTTGACAGGGGTCATGTTTGCGGTACGCCATGCACTTTTGCGAGGGTAGGTATTAGCGGAAGTGGCCATGGCTTCGCTCACCTCGGAACCGGCTCCCCTCCAATCCCAACTTAGGCTGGACGCTAGCGCTATGAGTGTGCCTCCCGCTTCGGTGGACAGGCCGGGGTGGAGGGCCGGGTAGGTCCCGCATGCAGCCTTTGGGGTGGGCATTGTCACATGTGTGTATTGTTACGACAGCCAGACGGGTGGAATGGAAGTACCTGTAACGGCCTATCCCTCGACTGCTGCAGGAAGAAGGCAACTCTTGATGGCCTGAGGGAGCTCCGTGACGTCCCGTCTGCAACCGTTTGCCAACAGCTTGGACTGGGTGAGACAGTTAACCTACGTCTAGTCCGTTATGGTGACCCTTGATGTTCCTTTATCCCCCTGTATGCTGGCTGGCTGCTCCAAGCTGCCTGATGGCCCTAACCCTGGGCTGGAGGCAGGCAACTGTGACCTTACCTCTGACTGGAGGGCTCTGACATATTTCTTCAGCGACGAAGTTTCTTGCTGACATCTTGATGCATATTGAGGCAGGTTGTTTGTGCCTGACAGGCCTCGCTACGTTTAAGAGGGCATGCCGCCAATCTGGTCTGCAAAGGTGGCCCCGCGGTCCAAGCGTGCCAGCAGTGCAGCAGGTGCAGTTGGGAAGGTGCACCATAGAGCTTGTGCAGCGCACAAAGCTATGCCTGTGTGTGGAACTCTGGCGGCTCCACAACTGCCTCTTGATTGCTATCGTGGCCTTGCACCGCCCCCATCGCTGTACCAGACAGAGTATGGTGTGATTAGGTAAACCCATGGTGGACCCATGGTACCCAGCACTGCCGCAGGCGGCCTCTGCAGCAGGCTTCCGCTGGACGACTGGCAGCACGGGAGAGCCCTGGGACATGTCAGGCAGTGCCTGGCCCCCAGGCACAGCGCAGGTCATCAAGCCGACCCCCAGCAGAGGCGGTGTGCAGCCAGCGCTGCTGTCACAGCTGGTTGCCAGCCCTGCTGCACCGGCACCGGCAGCCGAGGCTCAGAGCAGCAGTAGCAGCGGTCGTGCAGCGGCCGTGCCAGCTGCAACGCAAAGCCTGGCTGCCAAGCAAAGCCAAGGCCGGCCGCCAGGGCATGTTGCGGCAGTAGCCCCGCAGCCATCAGCTCTGTGCAATCAGCAGGACATGTGCAGCCCGCCGACTGCCGCACAGCCGGGAATTTGGTTAGTGCTGAAAAGCCTCTGCAGGTACGGCTGGGAACCAAGTGCAGCTGGCATCGTTCCCTGGCTCTCTGGCTGTGCTGCGCCTGGTGTGATGGTTGAGGCTATTGCACTCCCGCACAGGAGCAGACCAAACCTGGGAAGGAGTTGTGTGGGTGCAGGAAAAGATGGGCAAGGCCGGCAGCCCTGCGGACTCCCTGCTGAAGTATAGCGGCCACATTGACAGCCTTAGCAAGCAAGGTAATCTATGCCTACCTGCATGTGCCGCGTTGGTGAGCGAGAGGTTACGTTGGGGCTTCGACGATGTCTGCATGGGAAGCAGTTGTTACGTTGGGAGCCCGGTGCGTATGGCATACCTTCTGCCTGCGACAGGGGCTTGCCATGGCCTGAGGAGTGCGTCTTGCTTTGCAGGGAGGTTGGCCCCGAAGGTGCGCACTCCACAGCAGCTGCCAACATCTTACTTCCTGCCAGGTGACCCCGGGTGGGACACCCCTCGTCACAAGGAGGGAGTTGCCCAGGGGTCTCAAGCCCTGCAGGCTCCTCTCCCTTTTGCGGCCTCCGCGCCTGGGCTGGGGCCTGGTGCGCCAGCTGCACACAAGCCCAGCCAGCCGGCCTGGTGTCTGTGGTCCAGCAATCCGCACCGAAATGGCAGTGCGAGGCAGCAAGGCGCAGCTGCAGGGAGCAGGCTGCCTGTAGAGGGGGGCGCCAGCGGTAGTGCATCTCCAGGCCAACTGCCGCTGAGGGGCAATGTGGGTGGGTCTGCGCTGCAGCGGTGGCTGCCTCTGGAGCAACCAGGGCAGTGCAGCGGCGCCGTGGCACAGCTTAGCGGGCTGCCACTATGCCGCAGTAGTCCGGCTGCCTTTACCCTGTCGCCAACAGCCACGAGAATTGTGGCCAAGGAAAGCGGCAGCCTACAAGCTTCCACCCCGCCCTGCCCAGTCGCTGCAGCATCTGCCCGCAGCCTCCCAACAAGAATGCGGTGGCCCACAGCTGTGCAAGGGCGCTACCCACAGCAGCAGGGGCAACAGCAATTCGCGCAGCATGACCGGCACCAGCAGGCGACCCTACTGCCTTTGCTGCCAAGCATGCCGTCTTCTGATCAGTCTGGCGACACTTGGTTGCCCCATCCAGCAGCTGCCTTACAGCCTGCTGCCCCCACTGGCACAGGAGTGTCGGCTTGGCAGCAGCGCCCTGGCTCAGTTGCCACATCTCGTGAGCCCAGCGCCCTGGGCATCCCAGCACAGCAGGCTGGGGCAAGCCAGCCTCGGCAGCACCAGCAGCGGCCCTTACTTCCTCAGGAGCAGGCCGACTCTGACCTCACGGCCATGGAACAGAGGTTTCAGCTGCTGCAGGCGTATGCGGCAGGGGCGCGCGCGGCGCGCCAGGTCAGGGTGCAGCAGGGAGAGCGGGCGCCGGAAGCTCAGCGGGCGCAGCAGGCAGAGCCGGTGCAGCGGCTGTGGGAGCTGCTGCTGCAGCAGAGGGCGTGGCAGAGGGCGCGTAGCAACAGCCAGAGTTTGTGATTCCGGTAAGGGGTTGAGCCCCGCCTTGAGCAAAAAATGCGGCAGCTAGGGTCCTCTTCTGCCCGTTAGTGAACAGACGTGGACAATTGCTTGGTGGGGGTTTTCTGATGCTGCCAGATATACAGATGGGAGGAGCATTTGAGGCAGGCTTGTGCATGCTCCCTTGCATTGTATACGTTGGTAGGATCAAGTAGCGGTGGTTGCCTGTGTAATGTACAACCCTTAACCCTAAGTATGAGCAGAGGTACCAGCTGAGCGGTCTTTCTCTACTGATTGTACCCTTCCCACCCTGCCTTACGCTTGCTTTTTGTTTCATTTTCCAAGACCGCATGACTTCCTATGTGTGACTGCTGGCCATGGCAGTTTCGAGTTTTCACGTGTGTTGGGTATCCACAGAGTACACATTACAAACTCATTTTGCACAGCAAGTGCTACTGTGCTCCAGAGCTAGCTGTAGTGCCAGTGCTGTGTGGGAGGAGAAATCGCAGGAGCAAGGACTAGATGGAACCGCAGAGTGGCAGGCAGCTTCATTTTTCGTTTGTTTCCAGCAGTGTTATTTATAGTTGTGGTAGGCAGCTGTATTGATTTTCTCATTCATGCGAGCACCCTACTGTGCGCTATGTGAGTTCAAACGCACAGAACCTGTTTCATTGTCATGCACGTACTTTTCTGTAGCAGCTGCAGCACAAACAAGCCTGTACGACGCCTTACCAAGGAGTTGATGAGTTATACCTGCTTCTATTCCTGTCCCACTTTTCCCTATGACCTATTGGTCGATTTATATACTGTCCAGGACTCTTACCATTGTGGTTTTACAGTATACTGTAAAAGGTTGCACTGCAGTAGTAGTGAACGTAGATATTTGCCATCCAGACCCAACAGCAATTTGTGACCATTGGAAGCGCCCTCACGAGACACTCCTGGCGCAGCACCCCTCTTGCGTGTTCAATCAGCAGCACCACATACCAAGAGAAGTTGCACTACCATGTTGAAGCCTGGAAACCAGGGTCGGACAGCTCGAGCCGCTAGCTTTGTAAGCCAACCGTACCCACAACTCATAGCATACCTTGCACCTGAGAGCTTGCAAATTCCGCCTCCACATCAGCATTGCCTGCTGCCCCACAGAAGTCCGGCAAGACCCAGAGCATACTTGCATCCAGCCCCATCGGTACAGTTCACTCTCACTGCACACTGCCTGCCACCATTAGCAATAAGATTACACGGGCTTCCACAGTCGCCCCCTGGGGCGTGCATGGCTAAACCTGCACTGGAGATCGCGCCAGCAGCCTTCGCTGGAGTTACAGAAGAAGCACTGGCGCTTGAATTTGGGTGCGCCTGCCTCCCTGCAGCCAGCTGGCAAGTGTGTTGACCCACAAATCCCCTCCCGGGCCACACACTCTGCACACCATGGACCGTGGTAAGGACATGGATGGAGTCTGCATGAGCAGCCTTGCTATGGCGGGCACAAGCAGCCACCAAAGGAGCCTAATGGCTGTCCAGACACCATGTGCTTCTTGCAGCCACAATGATGTCTGGCACGGAAGACAAGGTTTAAAGCCCCGCTTCCCTTAGTGTTTGCATAGACCCTGTGCGCCGTCGTGTATCATTTGAACTAGGCGTTTTGTCCATCGGCACTGGCTGTTCACTTGATGGCACAACTGCATAAGCATGAAGAACCGGAGACGCTTACCCCTTGAGCTCGTATATGGGCCGAAGCTCCACTGATGTCCCGGCTACGCAGATGGAGTCACAAAAGGCTGGGGATTGGAGGAGCTGGCGCAGACTGGCAGCATGGTCCTGCAAGCAAGGGACCAAGGCACGAGCAGCAGCATCAACCAGCACCGAGGTCCATGCCGGCAGCCTCTATACAAGCAATGCATGCCGCCGGCACATACATGAGTGCACAGGTCTTCATTGAAGACAGAAAGCTGGGTTGCCAGCAGGCCTGCAGGATTTCAGGCGGCAGCACTACATCGTGTGGTCAACCCGCCGCCACCCCTCCTTGCTGTTGTTGTTTTCAAGCAAGTTCTTGTGGGATGTGTTACCAATGCCACTCCGGGAGTACTTCTCCTGGCCTCATAACTCCGTACATTTCATAGCAACCGCAACAATGGCAGTGTGGCAGTGCGCTATTAGCCGAGACTACGAGCCTACCTTCAGCTGTGGCAGCTCCTGCAGCTGCCGGGGCATGGGCAGCGCCTGTTCTAGCTGACTCAGCTGCAGCCGGGGCAGGCGGTCACCCAGATATTCCAGCAAGCGGCATTTATAGACGAGCACGGCCTCAGCACCTGCTGGAAGGGTGGAGGTATGGGCGGATGAAACACATGACGCGAACGAACCAGTGGACGAACAATGCCAAGCAGCCAGGACCTTAAGGGTTGGGGAGCTAGATGCAGATGTCTCTGTGGCTGTGTGCCGCTCCAACCCTGACCTACCTGGGACAGATGAGATCTCATTATCTTTGCTGAAGCTGAACAGGTGCGGCCGCGCTTGGCAGAAGTGCCACACCCCACCTGCAGCGGCAGGACCAGTACTAAGGATTAGAAAAGCAGCAGGGAATGTCACAAGCTGCCCGTGAAAAAGCATAACCCTGGCGACACTAAACATCAACCGTCAACTTTGACTGCCTGGAGGTGTAGCCTTAGGAGCGTGTGCAGAGCTGGTTACTCTCCAGCCAACTTACCGGGAGCGTACCAGCAGTGCTCGGGCACCGTCACATCCTTTACCAGCTGGCCCCTTGGGGCCCAAGGGCTTTGCATAAGGTAGGACACTATCTGAGCCTCCAGAACCAAGACTGCAGTGTCAGGCACTTGGCACGGGGCTAGGCTACTGGCGGATTCACTTTGGGTGACTGGGAGCCAAAGATTAGTCAGTATGACAGAGGGCACCGGCCTGGTGGAAAGCAGCCGCACAAGCTCTCAGTGGTGAGCCAAGTCCATTTCGGCAGCAGTCAGTCAACATGTAGCTGTGCCTAGACGGTGAGAAGGGTTTGCGTAGCCAGACATCCTTGCTTGTCAAGGATCTAGATGGCCACCATTGTGCTGTAGCTTGTGGCACCTTGCGCCCTACCGCAGCATGCTCCTCACCTGGGTCCCAAGAAGTGCACAGTAGGGCGACACTACCCTGGCTCCCCAGGCCATCGCTGCCACCAGCATTGCTGCGCCCGCTGCCGGCGCCGCTGGGCCTGTAGCCAGCTTGTGTTCTCCTACCCCAGTCACCCTGATCTGGGCTGCGGCTGCGGTGCCAGCTTGAGCTCCGGTTGCGACTGCGGCTGTGGCTTGGGCTCCGGCTGCGAGAGCTGCTGCTGATGCGACGACGGGTCCGTCTATATCTGCTCCTCCTCTTGCATGCCTGGCTTCTAGGGGTTCCACTGAGACTGCTGCTGTATGCTCGGCGCCTACCTCGCGACCGGCTGCTGCTCCTGCTGGTACTGCTGCTGCGGCGGCGGCTACGGCTTCGCTGCCGCGGCCGCCTGCCCCTCCCCCGTTCCAACGAGCTGCTCCTGCTGTGTGGGCTATGGGAGGGCCGCCCATATCTGCGCCTGCCAGCGTTCAACCCCCTGCGACAGTCTAGAGACCGAGAGCTCCGGCTGTCGCTTGCGAGAGAGGAGTACCGATGGCTGTTGCGCCTGCGCTTCCTGCTGTCCCTGCTGCTGTCCGACCTGCTCCTGCTCGCCGTGCTGTGCCTGGTAGGGGAGGGCGTCACGCTGCGCCTCCTGAAAGACCTCCCCCTGCTGTGCCTGCTGAGGGAGGCACCCGCGCTGTGTTCCTCGCCCTTCCTGCCCCCGCTGCGCCTAGCCTCCCCCGACTTGCTGCAGGATCTAGACGTCCCAGAGCTGCGAGCGCTGCGGCTGGTTGACCGCTTCCCAGTCGTCCGTGGCCCGCTTGGATCCTCACCAGCCTGCCCTCCAATACCTTGGCTGGTGGCCGCTGGTGCCTGGCCCTTTGCTGCGGGCAAGCCAAGCCCAGGCAGTCCCATGCGGGGTAACTGCTCTCCAGAAGGAGGGACCTGTGCTGCCTCTGCCAACGTGGAGCATGGCACCATGGCGACAGCGCCAGCACCTGTTGCCACAGCTTGCATTGCTTGGAGTCCCGCGGTTACCCCAGCGCCTTTCCCACCCAGGTCACCACTGTGTGGCCCAGGCACCTGCAGGGCACCTCTCAGGCTTCCTTGATGCTGGCTGGCCTCGGCCGCTGACAGACCGGCTGCCGCAGCAGGTCCTGCTGCATTGAGGCACGCAGCCAAGGGTCCGCCTTCAAACACGGCAGGTGCTGCCACGCCGGTAACCATAAGCTCCGCCACCTCAGCTCTCAGGCTCTCTAAAATGGTATCCATCTGTATGCTGCCGAGAGGAGGGAAACGGGGTGGGCCCTCAGGGTGCTGGCCGTCCTGACAGCTTCCAGCCTGGCCGGCAGGGGGAGCGGTAGGGATGGCGGAAGCAGGCCTGGCAGGGACACCTGGGAGGGCAGGGGCAGCAGGCTCCTTCAACCCACCAGGCTCCGCAGGCACAGCAGGATCAACCAGAGCTGCCACCTTAGCAGGCTCAGCATGCTTGAGCAAAGCATCACTGATCCTGGCAGGCTCAGCCAGCGCAGCATGCCCAGCAGATGACAAGGTGGGCGGGGCGGCGGCTGTAGAGGGCGAGGGCAGGGCTGCGGCACCCATACCACCAGCACCGGAGCCGGCTGAGGTGGCGGGCGTGCCAGCTGGAGGAGGCAGGGGCACAGCCTCGACAGCTTCGCCGCCAGCAGGATGCCGGGGAGCAGGCGCAGCAGAGGGGGGCTGGGCTATGAGCTTGGCAACGCTGTCACCAGCAGCAAGGAAATGTGACGTGGCAGGAGGGAGGGCCGCTGGGGACGGCAGGGCAGCTGCAGCAGCGTGGCTACCAGGAGCATGGGGAGCAGCTGTCATGGGCCGGGGTCCAACTGCCGACAAGGGCAGAGCCACGGGGGTGGTGCCAACAGTAGCAGAGAGACCTGCTGTAGGGGGTGGTGGCCGAGCCATGGCAGCGCGGCCGCCGGCAGGAAGGTTGGCAGCTGGCATGGGATCCGGGCTGCTTTGGGGAGGCTGGGGCAGCAGGGGCCCCAGCACTTGGCACAGCACCAGGGTGTAGTGACTCAGGGCAGCTTGGGGGTCTTCCGAAGTGGGCCTGGGGATGAGGATAGCGGCCTGCTGGCCTGCAGGGCGGAAGACGCAGCAGGCAACAGTTTGCGGGGATAGGCGCGCAGCCTAGTAGCCTGTAGGTGGGAACATGCGGCTGACAGCTGCCAGCAAAATGCTATGTCCTTCACCCACCATGCAATACACTTGAGGATGGCGATGCACAGCCCACCATGCATGCCATGTCCATACCTGGGAGTCAAGTCAGCTGGGGAGATACGAGGCAAGCCACAGGCCACACTGCGCACAATGACCTGTGCTTGCATTACAGACTTACTTAATGACAGACCGGTGTAGGCAGGCGCTACCAGGTGGGAAGTTGTGGCAGTGGACGCCTCCTCTTCCTCGCTTGAAGTTGTAGCACCGTCACTATCTGCTTCTGGGTTCCCCATGGCTGCAGGTGGGCCCTGGTTGGCCGGCTGGGTGCTAATGTTGCCACTGGATGTCGGGCTTTCAGGGCGAGATGCAAGTTGCTGCTCCAGCGGTCCCTCCTTCTCTTCTGAGAGCTGAAGCGGCAGCTGCTGCAGACCCTCGCTTCCCTCCTTCAGCTCCAGCTGGTAGCCTTGCCGCTCCTGAGATTGCTGCCCATG
Source organism: Parachlorella kessleri (assembly GCA_001598975.1). Classification (NCBI taxonomy): domain Eukaryota; kingdom Viridiplantae; phylum Chlorophyta; class Trebouxiophyceae; order Chlorellales; family Chlorellaceae; genus Parachlorella; species Parachlorella kessleri. Next base: position 25,102 of record BBXU01002330.1, read on the forward strand.
CCGCTCCTGCTGGTGCTCTTGCAAGGCTGCTCCTAGAAGCTGCTGGGGGGCCAATGACTGCATCTCCTCCGTCGCCTGTGCATGCTCAGCCTGCTGCACTTGCATCTGTTTGTCTGCATCTTGCGTCTGTTTCTGCTGCTGGTCATGCTCTTGGGGCTCTTCTCGCAGAGGCTGCAGTCGCTCGCCTGTGTCATGCTCTTGCAGCAGCAGTGGCCGTCCCTCCGGCTGTCCTTGCACCGCTTGCACTGGCACTGGCTGCTGCCCCTCCACATGCCTCGGTGTCATTCTAGGCTCCTGCTCCCAGATGCTCAGGTGTAGTTGCAACGCAGGCTGCTCGGCCTGCACAAGCTGCATAGCAACGCGGGAAGCCACGGGGGGACCACCCTGTAGCAGGCAGGAGCTGCCGCTGGTCGCTCCTGCGGGGGCCGAGGGTGGTTGCAAACCAAGGGAGGCAGCAGCAGGCCTGCGGCGGGGATCCTTTGGTGGTATAAGAGCATGCATGGAGCTGGGGTCAGCCTTTGGCATGACCCACTGATCAAGGACTGTGGGCAGAGAGCCCGCCTGGGCAGCGGCAGTGGGAGCGGCAGGCTGGCCGCCTGGCTGTTGGCGCAGGTGCTGCTGGCTCTCATGTTGCCGTGTAAGGTTGTGCAGCATGGGGGGGTCCACTTGGTGGTAGAGCTGCTGCTCCTGTTGTTGTTGTTCGGGTGCCAGGGCTTGCAGCTTCTGCTCTTCCTGCGGCCGCGGCTGCTGCTCTTGCACTGGCACCTGCACTTGCTGCTCCTGCTGCTGGTGGGTGCTGCCATTGCCACCGCAGCCACTGTGCCTCAGCTCCTCGTGGCCTACTGTTTGTGTGGGCAGGCGCTCCACCTTTGCCAGCCTGGCTGCTATGGCCCGCGGGTTCTGCAACGTGGCTATCAGGGCTGCCAGTGCGCTGGACCCCACTCGTATGTCCTGGGCTCGCTCACCATGTGTACGAGCACGTATCTTAGCAAGCATTGCTGTAGCCCCCTGCAGCCTCCATTGGACTTCGGCTACCTGTGTGGGAGGAGGGAGCAACTTCAAATTTGACGGCTGGAGCTCCCTTTAGCCTCAACCGCGCAAGAGGTGCCGTCCTTCCCAGCGAGTTTTCATAGATTCAACCCTCCCAGGGCTGGAACCCTTAGCACAGGTGGCAGTGTTATTCCTGTCCAGTGTCGACAATGATACGGGGAAATAGTATCTACCAAGCCACTGCAGCACCAACCAAATGCGAGCATCTAAAACAGGACTTCTCCCGACGCGCTTACCTCCTGGCGGCTGTTGAACATGGTTGGCCACTGGCGCGGGGCGCTCAGTGCTGCAAGCTCCTCTTCGATTTCGGCCTGCAATGAGGCCGGCATCGGTAACAGCCTCTCTCGCAGCCCGGGGCAACTTCTTGTTGGGGGGTATGGAGTAGGGCTGTTGCAGGGCTGCTGCAGTAGTTATCTGTACTGCCCTTTGGCATCATGTGCCCCAGCCGCTGTGCTCAATATGAGAGTAACCTTCGCACTTGCAACTGCCAATGGCCTGTCCTGTCAAGTCCTTTCCACCTGTCCCGGCATCCGCTGTGCCACAGCATCCACTCTGCATGCATCTGATATGCATCCGCGGTGCTTTGGCAACCAGCATGACTCTCAGGGACGGGGGCTGCTGCAAGGGCAATTTAAACTACCATGCTGGTTACCTGGCTGGTGCTTACGGCCTTGTTAGACACCCAGCCAGCATTGATGAGCGAGGGCCTGGTTCCCTGCACAGCAAGAAACTCTTGCTTGTCGGATGCCTGGGAATCACTGCACCAACACTGCTGCAAACCAGAAATGCCACTTTGGGGTAAAGCTGTGACACCAAGTCAGCAGGTACCCAACTCCACAGGCTCCCATGGCATGCTAAGCCTTTCTAAAATGGCACCCAATGCCTGCGCCTCTGGGCTGCAGGCCCCTGATACAGGAGGAAGAGCGCCCCTACACCGCCTCCTTGTGTTCAGCAACTTCCATGTGTTCAGCATCGCAAGCTTGAGAGGCTGCCTAGCACCCACAAACTAACATCTGTTGTCACGCAGCGCAAAGTGTAGGATGACAGCTGGCACGCAAATCTCATTTGAGGCTTTAGAGTGCGCCCACCTGTCCCACTTCCAGCTTCCAAGCGCCTGGTGACTGCTGGACCGCCCGCTTGACCTGCTGCCAGCTGTAGCGACCGCCTCGCTTGCACCTGACAAGTGCGCCTTGCACAGCCGACAGCCCTGGAGGCGTAGACTGACTTGCTGCGGGGACATTAGCAGCAAAGCAGCCAGTCAACGCCTTGTCCATTCACGGCGACTGGGACGACATATGTAGTGAAGGAGCGGCACGAGCCCTTACCAACTTGCCTCTGCAGCAAGCAACTGGTGATGTGGACACTACAGCATGCTACGCTACGGACCTAGAAAGCGGGCTGCAACCGCATGCTGTCACTACTGTTTGGATCCTGCAGTTGCACCATGCATGCACCATAGATCACCATACTGCATGGGAATCATGACTGTGCTATCACGACAAACACAACCCAAGACCATCCCACGATATCATCAGAGGAAGTAGCAAGTGTCGCTGGAAGTCGGCTGGTGAGCTTGGGACCATGAGTTGTCCACGCCCTTGCAGAGGCTGTTCACCCAGCGTGCTGCGAGGTGTACCAGCGCCCTTGCCCTTGCAAAGAATAGGTTGTGCATGGCAAGCACCCACCTTGTAGCGCCCCCTCCAGATACAGCAGGTCTATCAGTTGCTGCTGCCCAAGCGCAAGCGGCTTGACATTGTTGAGTGAGCAGGCAGGCAGCTCCGCTCCAGAAAGGGCAGCATGTCCACAGCTGGCTGGTTGTGCTGGAGGCAGCCGATGGTTCGTGGGACTCGGCCCATGCGTCTCCTTCCATGCGCATGCGGACTGGGGCTGCTGCCCGTGGCGACGATTCACAGGCTGTGAGGTACTTGTGAGGGCAGGGAGCTCCTTCGAGCCTGCAGCAACGCCGTGTGCCTCCTCAGCACTGTTCTTGGCGGGTTGGATGACCGCATGGTCTGAGACGTCATGGCCCGCCCCTGCACAAAGCCCCGCCCCACAGTCGGTCGCACTGTTGCCACCCACTGCGGCAGCTGCGGCAACGAGCCTGGCTGCTTGCTGAGATACCCCATTAGGCATTCCTGCTGGCAAAGGTCGTATCATTGCGCTTGCAGGAACCTCAGATCAGAAACAGGAGAAGGCACAGCAGATGCCAGTGCCGCAGTGTGTTTTGCCCCACCTCTTAACCCTCCACTGTGAAGCTGGTGGAGCTCCATGGCTTCTGGCAGCTTATGCCATCAACGAGCAGATCAGCCCTGCATGAACCGTGCAGGTCTTTCTTAGGAACGGCCAAGTCCCTGTCAGCACGCAAGTGGCAAATTACTGGTACAGTGGGAAAGCCACCGGCTGGAGCACAAACGCACTTTTGTGCTTCCCCTAGCACTGGAAATCAAGCACTGATCCTGCCAGGTCTGCCATCAGTGATGAGGTTTTGCGGCACGACATGCCATCTGACAGCATGTAGACAATGCTCTCAACAAGTGGAAGGACCTAAGATGGCTAGGTTTGAGCTACGTCAGCTTGCCCTACACCTGTCATGGCCATGATGGATTAGATTTCCCGGATTTCTGCCCTCTGACGTCTGCAGGTTCATAGTAGGGATGCAAGCATATAACTTGCTGCTACCAACCCTCTTTTCACCTTGCTCCCACGCTATCAAGCACTATGATATCGGCATTCAGCAGCGCCTTTGAAAACGTTGTGCCGACCTGCACGGACCACTTGCACGAAGAGCACGAGAGCCCTCGCCGCGTTGTGGGCTTCCTCAGCACCAACCTTAGCGGCTCGCCGTCAGGAACTGAGAGCCCCCGCAGCAGCGGGTCTGACGCCTCCCCCCAGCTTTCGAGGTGCTCTTCACTGGGCCAGCAACTGCGTCAGCAGCAGGCCAGCCAGGTGCAGCCGCTCACAAAGAGGTTAAACATAAGGACAGCAGGCTCCAGGAAGTCTGGGAGGCCTGGTGTGCAAGCCAGGCCGCCCATGCGGCCCTCCTCCCAGACAGCTGCTCACCCCTGTGCAGCAGCGGCCGCTGAGCTGCACCCGTGCGATGCCACCCTGCCAAGCGGCTCAGGCATGGCCATGGTGCGTCAGCAAAGCAACACAGTGGAGATTCCAAGGTGAGTACCCGGCCGGTGTGCAAGTTCGAAATATACCTGCCCCAGCTACTGCCTGCCTTCTTTCATGGTGGTGCTGTCACCTAATTCTTTGCATGGAGCGCATACAGGTCAACATGCATGCCTTCTGTGGCGCTTGTTTCACCCATGCCACTCATGCCATGCCCGCCAGGCCCGCCAGGCCCTTAGCACTGTAGTACACCCAAGCTAAGTGCAGCTGGCTGCCCACGCAACCCCTGGTGCAGGCTGAGCAAGGCTCGCACCTGCCCAACAGAGCTTGACGACGACATGGTGGCAGCCGCGCTGGAGGCATGCACCATGCAGGCCCAACTGCATGCCCCACCAGCACCTGCCGTCAGCATGCCTGGGAGGTCCAGCAGCCAAGGTGAGGGCTTCGCCCTGCGCCGCGCCGAGTCCCATGCACCAGCCCTGTGGCCGCCGCTGAACAGCGCCCAGCGTAGCTACTCGGGTAGCGCCTGTAGCAGCGGCAGCGCCAGCAGGTCCAGTTCCATGCGAGCTCCCTCTACCCAGGAGCAGCTGTTTGCTGCACGTGCGGACGCGGCACAGTCGCATGCCCAAGTGCAGTGTCTGCAAGATGCGCTGGCCAAGGTGAGTGTTGATGGGTGCTGGATCTGCTTGCTGCCTTGCGGTAGGACTCTTGTAAGCACACCAGTTGCCAGCAGAACTTGTGTGAGTTGAGTGGTCAGAGAAAACATGTAGAGGTTGTACACCCACTCTACGGCGAGGCACACCCAGGGCAAGCTTGGGATAGTGTGTCATATACAACTTGCATTGGATCATGGAGTGCTGCTGTCTTAACACCGCAGGGGTGCTCTCGCCCCAAGCGGCCTTCAACATACGCTGCATGTACGCATTTGCGATGCTGTGCAGGAACGCGAGCTGGTGGCCACGCTGTCCTCCGAGCTGCACAGCATGACCGCTCAGAACGGCATGCTGAAGCGGCACGTCGCCTCGATGGGCGGCAGCGGCATGCCTGCACTGGCGACAGCTGCTATCTGCCCGCAGGCCACCTCTTATGAGGCTGGCAGTGCAGCCTTCGTATCGCCCTTTGGTGGCTTCAGCCCCTTCACGCCGGGGAGGAACAGCCCATGAAGGCCCCGCTTGCAAGGGATGTCGTCAGCGGAAGAGTGTGGGCTTGCCAAATGCCATGAGGCACTGAATGCATGAAAGAGTGGGAGGTTGGCCAAGCTGGCCTGCTGCAAGCAGGTCTTGAGCGAAGTATCTGAATATCTGATTGGTCGCAGTATCTGTTCCAATTTTCGTTATGAAATGACTCTGAACACTGACTACATTTGTCACCTACTTGTTTCCTTAATGACTTGCGCATCAGTCCCAGTGTATGTACCAGGATTTTGTTCATAGTGTTCTTGTACATTTGGTGTTGTCTCACGCTGTCTGTGCATGCTGGGCCCCGGAATCCCTTGCAGATCCAGCCAGTGCTGGTCAAGCCTGGGATGCTCCTCTGAATGGGTCTGCCTCCATTCTGCTTTGCACTTGTTTGTTGCTGTGATCTTGGACAACTGCAGTTTTAACAGACAAAGCTACATTAGCCTTAGTGCGTGCGCATGGGGTCTGCTCGAGGTTGTTACAGTTTTCCAGGTGTGGTAGCCAGTGTCATGTTAGGCTTCACCTGATCAAGTAGCTCGTCCAGGCCGCAGTCTTGCATTACATGTTGGGTTTGATCCTAGGCTTACCTTGTGGCCCCTCTTGTAGGGGACTCGCGCCAGCATGGTCGGTGGCGGTATGCTGTTAGACTAGACCTGATTTCTCCTAGTACTTTGTCAGAAATGCCTATGCTTGCATGTGTCTTACTTTGCCTACCCTTGCGTATGCAGTTTGTTTGCCCTGCTGGCTCTCTCCTTTGAGTGTATTGAAGGTGATACATAAGCGCATGCTGTGGATCTCCTGTGCCATAATTTGTGAGTATTTTGTGGTCGTGTCGAACTAGCTCGTAAGTGTTGCTGGTGAGTGAAGAGTACGTAGATGAGCAGCTATCTCCATGGCGCATGGTGGAGGCCCCGAGTCAGGTTGAGTGGTGCTAGAAGCGTGATGTTTTTGCTATAGCTCGGTTATTGTGAGCCACGAGTCGGGTTTGTCTTCTGCGAGGATTGGGGTGGAGAAAGTATTGCAGCTTTCCTGCCTACTGTGTGACCATACATTGCAATCTTCACATGTCTTACATTGGATCAGACTAACAGCACCGGCGCTATGGCCGACGACCCCCCCTGCCATCAACTGCCTGCAAGCTGCAGTCGCACGTAGGCTAACAGCGCCACAGCTGCAGTTTCTGCTCGCAACCGTAGGTCGCCAAGGCCAACCGCCTGAGCTCCAACTGCCACCAACTGCTCCAGTTCTTTGGATGTGAAGTCGCCCTCTGGGCCTACTATGAGCAACCCTCGCTGCGGGCCTGCCCCAGCGGAGGCAGCAGGACTGCTGCTGCTGCCATAGTTCAAGCTAACCACTCCTCTTTCTGGCATATGGTAGATATCCGACTCTAACGCCGAGTCATGAGCCTGAATGCCAGCAATATGCCCTTGGGTGGCTGGTAGTGATTCCAGCCGCCCATGACGGCGTGCCTGCTGCTGTGAGCCAACCATCTGTAGTGCAGCGGCAACTTCATGCACAGGTGGGGCACCTGCTACCCCAACCAAGGCAGCATTTGCTTGGCTGACTTCCAAACACAGGGCCTGCAAGTAAGCGGGCACAGGCATGAATGTCAGCTAGCTGTAGTCACGCTTGACAAGGCGAGTGTCTGCCGGAAGCAAGCTAGGGAAGGTGAAGAATGGTACTGCGCCACTGTAGCCAGGCTTGCATAACCATATGTTGTACCCATGCGATACCAAACACCCCTCGCCTGCATTGAAGCCATTGACAGTATCATGACCAACCTTGTCTCTTCTCGACTTGGCAACCAACACACACAAACCCTACAGGAGATCCGACTACCGCTACAGATCGGGGCCATTCACATGGTACAAGGCGCAGCAAGAGCGAGCCTCACCTCAACTGAGCAGGGTGCGTACACCCGCATTGCATGCGCCCGAAGCGACTGCTTGAGCGCTGCTGTAGCAAGCCGCTCCCAACGACCCTCCCTCCCGCCCGCCTCGCCAGAATCTCCTGGCCAAGGATCCTCCTGCTGCACAGCTTGCTTCTGGCTACTCTGCTTCTTGCCGTGCTTCTTGCTGGCAATGCCGCCACTGCCGCCACTGCCAATGACTGGTGAGCGCTCTGTCAGGAGGGGGATGAAGCCAGCCGCGCCCAACTCAACACACTTCTCAACCAGCCAGTCTGCCCTGCCACCCTTCAGCGACCCACAGGCAGCCGCCACCTGCCACTGCCAACCTTCCAGTGGGACCTGCAGGCATGGGTGCACAAGCATGTCACCAACTAGATAACGATTACTACCAATAGAAAAGCGGTACGTGGACGAGGGCCACAGGTGTAAAATCCCCTATCATGGCAGAACCCACAAAGAAAAAGTCCTTTGGAGAACCGGTAGAAGCCTGACCGTCCCTTCAGCTCAAGTACCTAATTGTTCTGCCACATGTGCATGAAGGCAGACTTCGCCAGCCAAGGGCAGAGGCCTCGGTGCCTGCCTAGCACCCAGCCCAACGTTACCTGCCGAGGCTCTGCCACAGTTCTGGCCACCACGCCGTCTCGTTGTATAGCTGTAACCTCTGCTACCACGACAGATCCACGCCCATCACACAGCTCTATGGGTGCGCCTTCCAGCAACCGCAAGGTCTTTGTGTGCCGGCTCTCGACAGCATCCAGCTTGACCAGGCAGCCTGCAGGCCGGTCTTTCAGCGGTTCGCATATGTAAAACCTGGGCAACTGGGCTGGCCGGCCCTGCAGTGTGTTCAAGGGTGCACCTAGGGCCTTGCAGGGCACACAACTTCCCAGCGCGCACGGTGGCCCGCCTCTCCCGTCTTACCTGGGAGCTGGCTGAGGCTCTGAGACTGCACCTCCTGTGCAGCTGTGCGTGCTGAGATTTGGCAGGTCCCTCAAAAAGAGTTTTATGCTTAGTAAGCACCTTACACCCCCACCCTACCATTCGTTGAGAAAGTCCCCACCGAGACGTCATGGCTAGCAGAGCTCAAAGGGAGCCAACGGAGCCAATTAAGAGGTCGTAAGTGCCCTTCACAATAGAGCAATCACTAGTCTACCAAGACAATGCTCTGTAATGCAGGGATCACACGTTACAGTAGCAGGTGGTCTAGGGTCTAGGGTCCTATAACCCACACCCCGTCTCTTTCTCCCTCACTGAGCTGGCCTGCTTGAATCTGCAAAGGTGGACCTCCACCGTCCTTCTTGTTAGGCTTTGGTTCTTCGTTCCTACTTGTACCGTCATGGGCTGCTGCCAGTGACTTTGGTGTGAAAGTGCGTTTGAGCAGGGGAAGCACTTACCGCTCCTTCTGCTGGGCTTTTCTAGTCAGCTTTTTGTCTTGATTTGCCTCTGGGTTGTGGGCCGGTACTCAGGTGAGGCAAGCTCTTGGTTAAGGACTGCCATATGCAGCTCATCCTGTGCCCTCGCCCGCTCCTTACTACCTAAGGCTGCTCTTTGAGAGAGCGCACATAAGTCGAGTTGCGCTATGGGCCTATCATCATCCTTGCCCTCCCCGCCCGCTCTGTGCGATCTTGGCCCTGCTTGTGCCAGTTTCTGACGTAGTGTAGCGCGCTTGTTGCCCTGGCACCCTTTGCTTGGCCATTTATCTAACTGGACTCAATCACAAGTCCTGATGTTGCATCCCTTGCAGGGTCTCATGTACCAGGCCCCAGCCCCAGTTGTGTCCCATGGGCTATTGAACCCAGGGCAAGAGGCGGGTCTGGGGATCACGCGTACCCCCAGTGCGCTGGGAATGCCGCACGCTGGGAGTGTTGGCAGTGCTAGTGGCGCGCCGGGCGCGGACTTGTATGTCTCCCAGCTCAGGCCTGCCCGGTCGCCAGTAGGATCTGTCTCCACCACGCCTCGCCCCGCCGGTCTGGGCCCTGCCTCTGACCAAGGCTCTGGAGGAGTGATGGGTCAGGCTCCCTTCCTACCGCCGTCGGGCACGGCCTCTGCTGGGCTGAGCCCCGTCAGCCTGTCGCAGGGCCAGGGGCAGGGACCCAGCTCTACCTGGTCAAGCCTGGACGGCATCCAGCGCAGCTTGGGGATGCCGACCGGTGCGCCAGGCGACTTGCAGGGCAGTCAGGCCTTCCCCAGTGGCGGTTTGGGTGGGCAAATGCTGCAGCGGGCGCAGACCATCACACTTGGCGGCTCGCAGCAGTCGATGGGGTCGGGGGGCCTGGATCTGCCGCTGGGCAGGGTGCAGTCGGTGCCGCCATTGGGCCAGCAGCAGCAGCAGCTGCAGGCTTCCCAGGTAAGCTGCTTGTTGTGTCTCCTTGACTGTGCGGTGGGCAAGCGGCTCTCGAGTTGGGGCTTCGGGGGTTGTTGTTGGTGGCGTTTGTAGGAGCAGGTTGACTGCTGAGCCATTGAAACAGATGTCGCAGCTCCTTGCATCTGTTCTTGGGGTAGAGAGTTGGGCTAGAGAGTGTGTGTGGATACTGCATGCAGATGGGCATGCAATCCAACCCCCTGGCTGGGCTGGGCTTCCAGCAGCAGCAACAGCAGAGGCCTCCAGGGCTGCCCACCGGCCTGCCAGGTGGCCTGACAATCCAACAGCAGCAGCAACTACTCCAGGCACAGGCCCTGCAGCAGCAGCAACAGCAGAAAGGTGGGTGGGAGTTGCGGTTCGTGGGTGGGTGATTGCCATATCTGTGAGTCGGTGTGCCAATGATGCAAGGTTGTGCAGGTAGGAATGGGAGCAGCAAGGGAGTTACGCGGCTGGCTCAAGGAGACCTACACCCGTATCAGGGCAGTCTCGACAGAGCCGAGGCGCAGACTGTTTATGTAGTTTACTGACGTACTGACAGGTGTTGTTGCTCGTTCCTGCCCTTGAATGCAGCCGCCAACCTTGGGTTGAATGGGTATGGCACGTCTTCCCAGGGAAACCCTCTTGCCAACCTGCAAGCCGCAGCCCAAGCTGCGCAGGCTGCTCAGGCGGCACAGGTTGCACAGGTTGCCGCTGCCCAGCGCCAGCAGCAGCTGCTCCGCAATGTGAGGCGCCAATTGCAGGGGATGCTCTGTCGATGGGTGTCGCCTGGCCCTGATAGTGTCTGTGTGCTGGGTTACTCCGCGCACTGGTGCATCTGGATGGGCCACTGGATGGATTTTGATGCTGTAGTGCTCGTGTGGCAGTTTTGCCTGCCTATCCTCCCACTGCTCACCGCAATCCCGCTGTCGCTTTGTCTGTTGCAGCAGCAGGCAGCCCTGCAGGGCCTTGGCCAGCAGGGGCTTGGCAACCTGGGTGCTGCGGGCCTCCAGGGCAACCAAAACACGTTGCTGCTTCAGCAGGCCCTCCTGAACCAGCAGCTAAACCAGCAGGCGCTGCTGAACCAGGCCGCGGTCAACCGTGCGCAGCAGCAGCAGGCGCAGCAGCTGCAGAACCAGCTGCTGCAGAGCCAGCTGAACAGCCTGGGGCTGGGGCAGCAGGGCTTGGGTGGGCTGGGCGGCATGGGAGGCGCCGGCGGCATGCGCCCAGGAGGGCTCGGCGGGCTGGGTGGCGCTGGTGGCGGAGCTGGCATGAACCCGGCCATGGCGGCGCTGCTCAATGGCGGGCTGCAGGGCAACCAGAACCTGCAGGCACTGCAGGCGCAAGTGAGTATATGTGGCCACAACCAGCTTGGGGGTCCGGCGGATGGTGGTGATGATAGTTGGCGACCTAGGGCCGGGGTTGTTGGATCCCTTGCCTCATCTTCTGTGCGGAGCGCTGGGGTCGAACCATCACCAGTCTATTTTGCTGGGTGAGAGGCTTTAACAATCTCTCCCTGTTGCCGTACAGGTGCAGTCCATGCAAAGCGCCCAGCAGCTGCTCAACCAGGCGCTGCGCACCAACCAGATGCCGCAGCAGCGCCCTGCCCAGGCGCAGCTGCAGAGCGAGGCTTTGATCGCCATGCAGCGCCAGCAGGCCATGCAGGCCCAAGGTGGGTTTGTAATGGTCGCTTGCATTTTGAGGGTGCTCAGATCGTACCCACCCCACTTGAAGGTGTTGGTATCGGGTGCGCAACTGGGTTCTGTGCGGGTGTTGGAGGGCTGTCCACATATGAATTGCTAGTGTGGAGGTGTTTCTTCACAGTCCACTGTGAGAAATTGGCCGGCTTTTGTTGCTATGCTTGCTTGCGGAGCAGGATGTGACACGAGTAAGATTAGCTGCCCTGCTCCTCGGCACAGCGCGTCCGCCAGTGTCCCCACAGCTCTGCTGCCTCTGTCATTTACTGGGCGCGTGGTGACTCCTTGCTGCACTGCAGGCGTGCGAATGCCCCAGACTTCCATGGGCGGAGGCATCAGCAACGACCAGCTGGCCCTGCTGGGACTGCTGGGCAAGCAGGCACCACAGGCACAGCCCTCCAACCTGGGTATCACGCCCCAGCAGCAGGCTGCGCTCCTGAATGCTCTCCAGGTAAGGGTCAAGGGCCAGCGAGTGGGCCTGTGTGTTTGTGCAGATGGGCACTCCTGATGGGTTTGTTTGAGCACCTGGTTGACTGTGAGCCTCCTTAGTCTCCTCATTCTCGTTGTGAGTGGTTGCTGCTTCATGCACTGGTTAGGATCGGTGATGTGTTTCACAGTACTGCCTTGCATTAGTGATGTGATGCTCATTTGGGGGCTTAAGTCGGTCAAATGCTTGCATGAGCGTGAGCTTGATGGCTGCGTTTCTGCAGGCCGGCAACCCGGCTCGCACGATTCTGCCCTCGTTGCAGCAACAGCAGCAGCAGCAGCTTCAACAGCAGCAGCAACAGCAGCTTCAACAGCAGCAGCAGCAGCAGCAGCAGCAGCAGTTCAACCCCCCTGCTCAACAGCGGCCTGCTCTGCCACCAGGCCTGGCCTCGGGTGCTTCCTTCCTGAATGGCACTGCCCAGGTCAGGCCGCTGGGCCAGCCCATCAACCAGCAGCTGCCAACACCCCAGGTCGGGTGGATAAGCTGCTAAGAGTGGTGTTTCTAAAGGCGGATGTTTGTGCGCTGCTAGCAGTTCTGCCACTTTGCCCTGGCTGGTTCAAGCCTGGGCATTGTTCTGGCGCCTCTCTTTGTTTGGTCCTGCACCCGCACTGTTTCAGCACCATGAAGCTTGAAGCTTCAGTCACACATGATAACCTCATCCCCCTCTGCCCTGCTCCCTACTGCAGGGTGTGGCCGGCCTGGGCGCCACCAACAACCTGCTGGCCGCCACGCTGGCACAGCAGCAGCAGCAGCGCGCTGCCGTCTCTGGTCAGATGCCGCGCCCGCTGGGCCCTCAGGCTGGCCTTCTGGCGGGGGTGCAGGCGGCGGGTGCCCCGCAGTCTGACCCCATCCAAACCCTGCAGGTAGGGGCGCCCGGCTTTCACTGGCGTTGTTGCTGTAGTTGTGACATCTCAGTTGCCTTGCTTGATGCCAGCAGGAGTTTTGTGCTATTTCCGAATGGCTTGCAGGCACAGATTGTCCCTGCCGGGTGTAGACTTGGTTGCCAAGAACAGGTGTGATGGACACCTGTTGTTGGCGCGCAGAAGGCTTTCAGACCATTCACCTAGGCTGGCGTTGGAGTTGTGCCCCGTGCAGGCGCAGTGGACGCTCGAGTCGGTATCCACTGGTGACCACTGCTTGTTGCCTAAGATCCCTCTGCTTATGTGTTACCTTCCTGCAGGACATTGGGCGCACCCTGGCTCAGCTGAACATCACCGTGGATTCTGCCGTGAATGCTGGCCTGCTAGGCGGGCTGAGCGCCTCGGACGTGCGCATCGTGGGTGATGCCCACAACCAAGAGGTCGAGAAACTCAAGCTCATGGCAGCGCAAGGTGCGGCGGTTGTGCAGTTGACATTGATGGGCTGGCTGGTTGTTGTGCCAGAAATGCAGGTGGGTAGTCCTTGGGTGTTTTAGATGCTGTGGTAGGTGCTTGCAACAGCATCTAGAAGTAGCCTCACCTCTATATGGCAAGTAGGAGCGGAGCCCTGTGTCCTGCTTGCCTGTTGTGGGACGGATGCTGCAGCTGCTGCGATATGTCGCCTTTGGTGCCAAAGGGTGGTATGTTCCAGCAGCTGTGCCCCAGCTGCGCGCTGGCCTTTGACACAGTACGCTTGTGCCTGTCCCCAGGTGCCGCCCTGCCCACTGTCACGACCGCGCCGCCCTCCATGGCCGCCGGCACAGCGCCCGCGTCTCCAGCAGGCTCTGTTGCCAGCGCCACGTCAGCACCTCAGCTGGCGCCCGGGCCTGGTGCCCCCGGCTCCGCCGCTGACAATGCGTCGCTGGGCGCTGCCAGCAGCGAGGGCAAGGCCGCCGCAGTTGTCAATGGGGAGGAGTCAGAGTTTCCCCTGGATGAGGAGCCCGGTGTGCCCAAAGCGCCTGTTGGTGAGCGGCAGAGGGCTTGGCACCTGCTGTAGTGTTGTGCGCTGGAGTCGGTGCAAGGCTTTCCCTTCCCTGCTGGGTGCTTGCGGCACAGGAACGTTGGTGTAGCAAGTGGGCTTCTGCGCTGGCAACACAGTGGCAGGCTGACATGGCAGTGTCTGTGTGTACCTGCCTTGTGCCTGGGTACCTCGGAGGCCGTGCTCAGCTTTCTGCCCTGCAGCATCCCCCTTGCAGTATCCCTCAGGTACCAGTGCCCACTGTGTCCAGCATCCGTAGTGCCCACCCTTCTCTGCCCCACAAGTTGGGGCCTGCGCTTGCCACAGCGCTCATTTTACTCCACCCTTGCCTGCAACCCTGCCATACAGCAGACGAGGAGGCCCTACGCCGTCGTGTGGAGGCAGAGGCCGCTGCCCGCTTTGATGCCGGCCAGTATGGCTTCTTTGGCGGCCCTGTTGCGGTTGAGGCTGCCGAGCTGCTCACTGAGCTCGAGGGCGAGCCGGGCAAGGGGGAGGGCCAGGGGCAGCAGCAGCAGGAGCAGCCCGCCGGGGCGCAGGAGCCCACGAGGTGAGGGCTCGGCTGTTTGCTGCTGGCACAGTACAGGTGTGGTGCTCCATGATGTGTGTGGACACCAGGGAGGCACGGCAGGCTTCACGCATCCGTGCATATGAGCTGCGTTGAAGGGCGCAGGCCTTGCTGAGCAGTGCCCGCCGGCAGAAAAGTCGTCCCAGCGCATTAAATGTGTTGGATGGCTGGCTGGCCAATCGCAGGAGGACGCCGGAGCTGGGTGCTCAGCTGGGTGCCGCTGGCAACCTGCTGGACAACTACCACCTGTGGAACGGTGGCGGCAGCCTGCTGCATGAGGAGTTGGATGCCAAGCTGGCTTTGAGCAGTGGTGGCGGGTCCGGCGGCCTGGATAACAGACCACCTGCAGGGCCTTTGGGTGGCCCCTCTGGGGAACAGGTGTCGGCACCTGCGCCGGGCGGGCCAGAGGGCGGTGCACCCGCCAGCTTGGCTTCCTTGTGGGGAGCTTCGGCCCAGGTGGGGGTGCCCTGGCGCTGGGGCTTGGGAGTGCCGCATGTAGGCGGATGTGGGGTGTTGGCAGGAGGTTTTTACATGGCTGGAGCACTTTGACCTGTCTTCTTCCGAGCCCTCTCTTCACGAGCTGTGTTGCAAGTGGTTGGTGGGTTACAAATGGGCTCCTGGTGTAGGTCGTGCAAGACGTCCTGAGAATGGTGTTGCATGTGACTTCTCGAGTGCCTTTTGGCCAAGCCTGTGATTGATGCTGGTGCAGGGTGACAGGAACGACCCCTTTGGTAGCTACATGTCGCGTGGCTGGACCCTTGGCACTGGCTTTTGATGGCCTCCAGGGTGGGAGACAGATTTGGCAGGAATGTTTTGAGACTCCCCAAGCCACCTGGCAGGGATGGTGAGTGTATGGTGAGGTTCTTTGTATGGATGTCTTCATACCCAAGCCGTGTGCGGCACAAGGGAGGTAGTACTACATTGGCAGGCAAGCAATAATCAACGAAAAGCATTCCAAGAAAATCAGACGAGTCATTGTGGGGAGGCCTTGCTGCGCGGGCTGGTGAGAAGTTCAGGCAATGCAGGTCGGCCGGGTTGCTCTTTTTGTGCCCTTTTGGCGGTTTTACATGTGGTTTTCCTCGGGAACTACACTTGCTTGGTACACTTCCTCCACAGGAAGGCTCTTGCATGTTTGCGTGTACATCAAGAGATGGATGTCGTCCCGCTCGCATGCGCGGGTAGGGTGGTACAAAGTGAGGACACTCGAATGCCGGGGCGAATTTCTGTGGTAGCCTAGTCATGAAAGACAGCTCAATGTGTACTGCGGACCCTGTCAGTGCTGCGAAGTTGGCAGCCTTTGATTGTTTCATTTGGGTGACCTTTGAGCGTTAGGTGCTGGCGGGGTGGCTGCTGCTGCGCGCCTGCTAGCCCGCGCATCTTGGCAGACAGGCAGGTGGCTGCTGGGAGCCTTTGTTGCTGGGTTTCTGCGCCTATTAACTTGATATCGCGGCCTGGCCCGCTTTTATCTGCCCGCGCCAGGACGGGGGTGCGCGCTGCTGCCTCCGCCGCCCTGGCGGCCAGCAATGTACTCTCACCACCCCCCTCGATCTTTTTCCAGCAGTTTTGGTAACCAACAGAGTGATTCTAATGACTGCATTTCTATGAATTCCTTCACAGTCGCCATATTGAAGTCTCTTCACTTGTGCCATTGTTCTCTTGTTACTCTGTTTAGATTTACGGTTCTGTGTGGGAACTGCATACCCTGAAAGTAATGTGTGCTGAGTGTAGGAATGGGCCCGCCCCTAGGCAGGCCAAGCTTGTTTTCCAGACTGTGACGAAGCGTGGATGTCTTTGTTTAGGCAGGGCTCCTTTGGCTAAGGCGTGTGCTGAACCCTTGGGTGGGGCTGTAGTTGGCACCCACTGCGGCCCGTCGGAACAGTGGGAAATGAATCCCTTGTGTCAGCGTCCTGTTTGTTGTTTGTCGATTCTGATGCTTACGCTTTGTTGTGGCCTTGCTACCAACGCTTTGGATATGAGCGCCCTTCGGTGCGCTCCTGCGCTTGGGGCGTTGCTTTTTGGGGGAGCGAGCTGTTTGGGGCCCTTACGTCAGCACCCTGGGAGTGGCGGCAGGCAGGGGCGGGTACAGGCTTCAGCTCCATTGTTTTTATGTGCATGGCTTGAAGTGCCAGGCCCGCTCTGCCTGGTTGCTTTACCATCTGCTGATGCTGGGCATGCCAGCTTATCAACTTGCCTCAGACCCAGAGTGTATTAGGACTGGTTTGTTAATGCATGCCTGTGTTTTGCGTAGCCCGCAAGTATTTTTTCCACCCTTAGTGCGCAAGCTGTTGATGGCAACGGACGGCTGTAAAGTGTCAATGCTGGTTCCGGTAGGGTAAGCGGTGGGGGCTACACATGGGCCTGCCTGCATTACCAAGGAACTTCCCAAGACTGTGGGAACCTCAGGCACTAGGGCATCCAACCCTTGTCGGCCTGTACAGGTTGCCTGAACATGTAGCCAACAGTGCATTGCGTGTGCTATGCGCCCGTGTGACTGCTGGGTATGCAACCTAACTGGGTAGAGGGTCTTCCAGTGGCCTTAGCTTATCTTGGGGAGAGAACTACTGGCTCAAGAACTCAGGCAAGGTTCAGGCTGCATCCCGTCCTGTACGTACAGCTCAACTCTCACACCCTGTTCGCACTACCTGCCACCCATGCTACGAACCGGGTAGTGGGTCCCCGCTTCGGCCTGACGGTCTGCAAGTGGCAATTCTCCTGGCCGCAGCAATAGACACAACATACTACATAGTCTACCAGTTTTAACTCTTACTCCTGTTCTCGCACTACCTGCCACCCATGCTAACAACATGCTACATAGGCTGTCCTTAGGTTGTATGTCTTCCAAGGAAGGGTCGTGAGTTGGCCACCAGGCCCATGCCAGCTGGCCTGCAGGCGGCACAGACGCGCTGCAGCATCGGGTGTGGGTATCATCCTTTGGTCACGGTAACGTTATGCTCTTGGGGTCAATACCGGCGTCTACCCAAATCGAGTCACACTCATCATATGGCCGTGCCGGCCACCATGCACCGCCAGCGAGGAAGCTTCCTACCACGAGGCCTCCATTCCAATACGGTATATGAAAGTACGCGCTTCTGGGCACAGGTCGCCCAGCACCAGTTTTCTCTAAAATGCACGCATCTTTCCAACCATCAAGCTTACAATACACAAACATGCAATGAAGAAAGTCCAATGCTGGCCGGCCGCGGGTCCGTCCGGCTGGATTGTACTAGCCGGTTGAATTTTTTGGCCCCAACCACAGGCACACAAAACGCAGCCACTTATGGCGAAGGCAACATTTCCATCCTTGTAGTCTACCTCCATACTTTCTTGCACTGCTGGGTCTACCACGTTCTCATCTGCCGCACACAGAGTACCCCCCATTGTGGAGCAGCTTCGCCTCGACAGCCTTCCACCTGGTCCCCCTCTCCCAAGGTGTGCAGATCAATAGAACGCATATTACACAGCCTTCGGTACGGGACTCTTTGTTTGCTGCCCTACCTGCGGGCCGTACGCCCACGATTGAGCAGCGACACCTTCCCCTGGCCCCTAGGTCTATCTACCCTATGGCTTGCGTGGCGCCCCTCAACCTTGCGACAGAAGCCAGAGGACTGGCGTGGCACCAACCGGACCACGAGCTCCTGGTTACCAGGCTCGCTGCCTGCCTCCGGATGGCTGGTATAGCCGTGGAGCCAGAGGCCGTAGCGACAGCGGTGGACTGGTGCGAGAGCCGCGAAAGGCAGAGGTGAGGGTTGGGCCAGGATGCGAGCACTACCATGAGGGTGTTCACACAGGGATAGTTACGGACCTAACTATTGGATTTGGAACTATCCTGGAACTAGCGTGGAACTATTCGCCAGTGCAAAGAAAGGACGCCCGAAGAGTCCGGCAAGGCCTTTGCAGGTGCTTTCCGCGCCAGGCTTACGAGTATTATTGCTACTGTTGTTTGAGTTGGTGTTGTAGTCGGTCAAAGTGGAGCACGCGAAAGGGGCAGGCAGCCCATCAACGTCACGATCAGGCCCAGGGGACTCCCTCGGAGGCGATCAGACTTTTCCTACGCCGTTTGGGCACCAAACGTGCCCAAACAACTCACGATAATAGAATAGAGTTTGTGCCGGGGCCATAACTCGATAGTTCTGGGAACTATTCGCTGGAACCGACCTCCGAGGCTTAGTTACAGAAAACGCTCGGAACTATTCTGGAACTATTCTGGAACTACGGCGGGAGCCCGTAACTATTCTGTAACTATCCCTGTGTGAATACCCTCCATGGCACCTACCATCAATGGCAGGTGTATGGCACAGGGAAGCTACCACTGCATCTACACCAGGACAGCACCGAAGCTGTACAGCACACCCTGTGTATTATAGCGTCCTTCCTAGGGCTTCTACTGACTTTGCTGCTTGCTGGTGCTGCAGCAGCCCTCGAGGGGTACTCTCACGCAGCGAGAGCTTCTTCAGCCTTGGCACAAGCACCCCCGACCACCAGCCTGCGTCCCTGCCAGATAGTGCAGCATCTCAGCAGCTGTCTGAGCCCACAACCTGCCAGGTATGCTTATGACTCTGGTGCTCGCTTGAAGCCGGGAATCAGTCAATACGAGCCTGCTTGCTGAGCCCTCCTGCCCTAGCTTGGCAGGGTTGGGGCACTGTGCCTGTCTGGGCCTTAGCCAGTGCTTTAGCCAGCGCCTGGGTGTGCAAGGCGACCCCAGGGCGCCCTTGGTGTTGTGCTTGGCACTCTGTGCTCACATGCTCACAGTTAATAGCTACTGTTTACCTCCTACAGGCCGCCTTCACCACGCCTGAGCCGCTGCACTACCCCGCGGCCCAGCTGTACAGCTGCCAGCCGGTGCAGCAGAGCGAGCTCCTGACTGGCATTCATGGCGTGTACCAGCCTTACTGCACCCAGGTTATCACCGGTGAGTCACAGTCCACACCGCTGACAAGCTGTGGCTTAGGCTGCAGCCTGACCGAGCAAGGTCACAGCTGCAGTGCCGGTTCATGGGGTGCATTTTTGTTAACTGTTGTATGTGTGTGACGCATGCTGGCCGGCATCATGCATGAACAAAGACAACTATAGCAGGCTGCCATGCTGCTGGGGGGCGCGCTGAGCATGTCGCTAAAGTCATTGTCGCATGGCTGAATGTGCCTGCAGATTCCACCAACGAGACGGCGATGCAGCTGCTTCTCAAGCTGCGGGCGCTGCAGGCGTACGAGGCTGACCTGGCTGCCTTCCAGGGGCTTCCGCCCAGCAAGCGCTACTTCTGCAGCCTCAAAGAGGTGAGGACACCATACCATCAGAATAATTCTTATGTGTTGACCGCATTGCCTCGGGCCTGCCTCGCTTTGCACTGCGTGCCTCTGCCCGCTTTCTGCACAGGGTGCATTTTGACGCCTACAAGCGACCTTTGGCTTTGCTATGTACGGAGGTGCAGCTTGATGTTATGTTGCTTGGGTAACAGCCTGAAGGACACAGACCGGGCATTGCGCCCACCCGGAGTGGAAGCTCACTGGTGTGTCCTGCCTGGGGTGTGCCTGCAGGCGTGCAAGAAGGTGGGGGAGGTGAAGCTGCTGCTGGTGGCCCCCGACATTAAGCACGCCCCCACCGCGGGATCCGATCCCATCAAGATGCTGCGCGAGCTGCTGCTGTCCGCCTACTCCCAGGGCGTGCCCGTCGTGTTCGTGCTCAGCCGCAGCGCCATGGGACAGGTGGGTGCTGCTGTTTCCTGCCTGGCATGGCATGGCTGACTGCACCCTGATCCTGCCTCTGTGCTCGTGCTTGCCGCCCCCTGGCGCCACGGGGCGGCCGTCCCACTGGTGCTTGCGTCCTTGCTGGGTAGCTCGCCTGCAGTAAGCTTACCCTCACTGCTCCTGCCTGGCCTGGCTCACACTATCCCTCCTGTCCTTCTCTCTGTGCAGGCCTTCAGCGTGGCGGACTGGCCCCAGAAGCACATCTCTGTGCTGGCTGTCACCAAGACACACGGCTGCGAGACAGAGATCCTGTCTCTGCTGGAGCAGGCGCAGCAGGTTAGTGATGGGTAGGGCTCACTCTCATGTGCCTCCTGGTGTCAACTGCACACAGGCAGTGCTTCTCCTCTCCGCCACGATTGCCCAGCATTATTGATGGGTCAGGGAACAACCAGGGCGTGGGTTGCCAGTGTGTCTCATCACTGGCTAGGGGTGGTGGGACCTTTCCACAGCAAGCCACCGCTCAGCATTAGACCACACTTTCTGTGTTTGTCTGCTGCCTGCCTGGCATTGGCCGGTTAGCTTCCCTGATGCTCGCCCTTGTAGTAACCAGGACAAGAGTGCAAGCGGCAGCGTGTTGGCAGTCAGGGGCTAATAAGCTTCTGGACTGTCCTTGATGGGTTTCTCCTGTGGCCCCATGTCCTGCAGGGAATCGTGCTGCACAACCTCTGCAGGGGGTTCTAGAGCTGTCCCTGCAAACACGGTGCACGAGTGGTTGACCCATCCAAATGAAAGTGGCCCGCAGCCACGCAACGATTAAGCGGGGGGCCTCAAGTGAGTCTGTGGTGCCCTATCCAAATCCCTTACATATGACGACTATAATATATGCCCTAATTGGGTGTGTGTCAGGACGAGGCAGGGGTTGTGCACTGCAACAGTGGTGTGGTGAGCTGTTAGCATGGTGCTGTTGCACAAAGGTGTGTGTGATTAAGTAACGAGTGGCTATTGGTGCAAGCTTGTGTGTGGACGAACTTGCTGAGTGACCTCGGTGTGGGTTGCGTACTATTCTGCTTTTTCGCTAGTAGCTGAGCTTTTGCAGTGGCGGTGAAACGCCTTTGTTTGTTGATTAGACCGCGGCCGCAGCGCTGCCCGGTCCCCTTGTCTCCCACGTTTTTGCGGTGTGGTGACCGAGCCTTCCTACTGCCTGACTGTGCACCTGGACTTAGTGTACTACTGAATTGAACATCATAGACTGCCGTCAGGCTCAGTCTTGCGGTGTGTGAGGTCTATTGCCCTGTCGGAGGATTAGTACAGCGTGAGTACCCTATACCGTGAGATCTCTTCATCCACATACCCACCCACCCACCAAGCCTTGCGTGCTCACAGTGAGTACAGCGCTTCCAGGATTTGTGCCCTAGTGGATGGTGGAACTGCGGGGACTTTGTTGTGTGTTGTGAACAGGCTCGGGGCCTCGTTTCCGCTGTGAGGCCAGTAGGCATCAGCGTGTGCATGTACCGAGTAGTGTGTGACCCAGTATGAGCTATTGCTGGCTCCCCTTAACCTAAGCCGCTTTGGTTCAGGCCTTTCAAGCTAAGTTTAGCGTCTTCTTACTACATATCGACTTGATGGGTCGTATCTCTTGGGACTAAAGCCTGTTTTCTCTCTTTTTCCTACATGGTGATCCTATAGGGCATGCACAACAACGGTTTTGTGGTCTTGCTCCTGAGTTGTCTTTCTAAATTTCCATCACCTGCAGCATGCGGTGGTGCTCTTCCGGTCCGGGTGTTGTGATGGCATGGCATGTTGTGGACTGTGGTCCGTTTGCCTCATCCTCCGTTTTTCAACCGCCACCCTGAGCGTCGTGGGGCTGACATGGTGACATCCTGTACACAGCCGTACTTCCTTTCCAATGCAAGAGTGCAACTGGTCAAGCTGTGCCACCCAGCAGGTGCCTTTTCAACTGGTAGTGGTGTTCGAAGACGTTTTATGTTTCTCCTTTTTCCTTCTTTGCTGGGGCAGCGTGCCATGCTTGCCAGTGGCCAGCGTGGCAACACTTGTAACATGAGGGTCATGACACAAAAGACAAGTACAAACGTCTGACGTCCCCAACCAGGGGACGACCGCGCCAGCACACACAAAGCAAAAAATGCCACCCAAACATGAGTGTTGGCCTTTGCCACATTCGCAGCATATGACGTGGCCATATCATACCATCATAGGCACAATCTGCATCCAGCCCTGTCAGCCCAGCTCAACTCTCACTCCCTGTTCGCACTACGTGCCACCCATGCTAATAGCAACATAATGGCCACCAAGCCTGGCTTCCAAAAATAAGATCAGGATAGCAGCTAAATGGCATCCAGACAGCCTGCCAGTGAAACTTGCAAGACTTACTAGGCTGCACAGCCGGGCGGCCAGTCACTCCAGGCCTCATGCCGGGGTCACAGCCTCGTCTGGGATATCGTCTGCCGGCACCGGCGCATAGGCTGCTCGCCCTCGGCTGTAGCCCGCAGCAAATGCCACCCACAGCACAGTCAAGGCGCCGCCCAGCACCGCCAGAACCGCCAGGGTCTGCTGAAGGGTCAGGTGCAGCACATCGAACGCGGCCCCGCCAAATATGCTGCTGGCGGCCTCAGTGACGGTGTACAGCGCCATCTCGACTGCGCTCATGCGGCCCAGGATGGCGTTGGGCACTCGGAGCTGCAGCAGCAGCGTGGAATAGAGCCACAGCGTCGCGCTGCCTGCATGGAGCGCACCAGTGAAAGCGAGCAGTGGTGAGAGCCGGGCGACCCCCGGCCCGCCACCGGTCCTTCCAGGCCTCGTGACATGGAGGTTGCCCCATCGATGCGGTGGCAGATGGCTTTGGAAAGGGGCTTGGGCCAGTAGCGCCCAATGGCAGATGGAGGACGCAGTTCAAGCCCAACAAGCGATGCCCAATATGGCTCCTGAGGGGTACCCTAGCTTCGGGTTGGGTTCAAACCACGGCTTGCTGCACCTTGCAGCCAACAGCAGCAGGCAGGACGTGTCACGCACAGCAAGCACGTGGCAGCCTGACGGGCACCGCCAGCGGCCCATTCCCCTCACCCACCCACCAGACTGTCGACATGAGCTGAACCAGCAGGTCACTAGCGATACCCCACCACCCACCTATCGACCGCACAAACGTGCTCAGCAGCAGCAGACTGATGTTGGAGGCGACGAGCATGATGACGAAGCCGACAAACATGAAGGCAAACGAGGCGGCGACACCCCATGCCAGGGCCGCTGGGCGGGGCGGCACCAGCGCGTTGAGCATGACCGGGCCTAGGAAGCAGGCGATGCCCACCTACAGGCAGGCAGGCAGGCAGGGGCACGCCAGCCGGCCTTTGTATCTTGACTTGTCCATGGACTTCCGACACAGAGACTGTCGGTTGACTTTCAAGACCCATCAGCGACCAGACCCTGGTGCTCACTGGTGCTCTCATGGGGTGTGCCCCACTCCCATGGGCGCAGGCCCCCGCTCACTTGCACGTGCTGCTGCCTGCCCCTCTGGCGCTCACTCACCACAGCAAAGATGAGCCCCAAGGTGACCGAGGCGTCTCCCAGCTTCTGCATGGCCGGCATCTGTGAGAACCTGACGTTCAGCACGTCGATGGCTCCCCACAGCAGGCTGCCGCAGCACTTGATGGTGACCAGGGTGGCCACGTCCCTGTTGTCGCTGCCCCACAGGTACCGCCACCCCTCCCAGGCGGCCAGCCACGCCTCCTGGACCGCGCCCAGCGCAGCGCCCACCACACCCGGCCCCCGCGCCGCCTGCCCCGCCGCCGCTGCCGCTGCCGCCGGGACGGCTGCGCTGTGGCCGTGGCTGTGGCCATTGATCTGTGCCAGTGCAACCAAGGGGCCCTCCTCCGCGTCTGACCGCTTGGCCTTGGGCGCTGGCGACCGCTGCACGCCCCGGGGGTCGGGGCTAAGGCGCGCGGGGGACTTGAGGCCCTCCCTTCCCCCAGGCGACTGGTACTGCGGGTACTGCGAGACGATCTCGGGGCCGCTAGGCTGCACTGGCGGGAGCTCCCCTTCTCGCAGGCTCGGGTGCCTTCGCCCCGGCTTGGATCTGTGGGCCGCCAGCCCCGAACCGTCCCAGTCGGGTGAGGCGCTCCGTGCCTCGCCCGCTGTAAGCAGCCAGGCTGCTTCCCCACTCCCTAGACCGTTTGCACTGTGCGGCCGGGCCGGCCCCGCGGCCTCCCCAGCCTCCAGCTGTTCACTGTCGCTATCCAGGTGTCCCAGCTCGAGCCCCAGAACAAGGTCGCTCTGGCGCTTCTTCAGCTGCCTCCGAGCAGAAATCGCCGCCGCCGCCGCCGCTGCGGCGCCGCTGTCTGGCACAGCGTGGCCATCCCCTGCTGTGCCTGCTGGGCCCCCGGGCCGGCCGAGGCTGCGCGGCAGCTGGTACGCGCACCAGGCCGCCACAAGGTAGGTCAGGCTGTCCTGCGGGGGCACAGCATGGCACACAACACCCGCATGGGCAAGGCCAGCCATGGAGGGAACTGTTGGTGGATGGCGCAGGCTTCACCCCAGCATGGAAATGGCAGCAGCTGCACGCTGCCTCCCCAACTTGTCCCACAGAGCCCGGTCGCCCAGCGATCCCATGACACGACAACCAAGCGCAATCCCTCCTGATGACAACCTCGCTGCTGCCTTGGCACCCTGACTAACACGAAGGTAGCCGTGGCACCACCTCCTGCCCCACCTATCGTCACCCACTGTACTGTCTGTGGAGCGGCAGGCAGCCAGGGGCGTGGGCGGTGGTGGTGCCACCGTCGCAACGCAGCGCAGATCTCACCAGCAGGAAGCAGGTGGCATTTCCCAGCTTGGACGCCACAACCCCGCCGATGCTGGCGCCCACAGCGCCTGCACAAGGGAACCCTCCAGGTTGCCCACCCCCTCAGTAGGAGGGTGCTTCTCTCATGCCACCGGTGCTGCTGCTGGGCTGGAAGGCTTTCAGATGCCTTCTGGGCTGCCATGGCATCTGGTGCACAAAGCCACTCTACTAGAGAGAACATATGCACGCCTGTGCCCATGGCGCGCAA
>BBXU01002331.1:0-33738 GCA_001598975.1 Parachlorella kessleri
GTCCGCCCCCATCCCATGCATGGGTGTGCCAGCCCCACCTGTAAGGCTCCATGCAAAAGAGTCGATGGTCATGGCCAGGTGCAGCTGGGACTGCGGCACCGTGAGCGGTATCAGCGCCTTGCGGGCCGGGTCATAGAAGGAGTTGCAGGTGAACTGCACCACCAGCAGCCCGTACAGCAGCGGCACCTGGCTGGGCCACTGTATGAGCGCCAGGGCAGCCACGGCAACCGCGTCCAGCAGGGCGGTCACCAGCAGCACGCGCACCCGGTTGCACCTGCAGGGCGGGGGCGTCAAAAGCTTGGCTACCCTACACCGGCCGGCTGGGTGGGGAGGGGTGGCTCCCCTGCTGTGCTACGATATGGACAGGGAAGTGTTCGTTTTAAGTTGCTGGCTTCCTGCCCGATGTGACACACAGCAAGACACGCGAGGCAAGAAAATGTCGATGCTGTGAGGCAAGACAGAGGGACAGCGCTGCGAGGCTGCAGCCCACACACTGCACATGCGGTGTGACCTCTCGGGGGCTCACCTGTCAGCCACAACGCCGCAGACGGGCGCCAGGAGCAGCGACGGCAGGAAATGGACGACAATAACAGCAGAGATGGCCAGGGAGCTGTGTGAGAACTCCTCCACTAGAGTAAGGACGGCCACATAATTCAACCACCTGCAACGTCCACACGGTAGGCCACACTCTGCACAACGCCAAGAGAGTGGCTCCTGTCTAAAGGAGCTGGCGCATGCCAGCTGGTCCCAGACGTCCTGGGAGGACACTCACCCGCCAATGTTGTCGATGCACTCTGCCAGCCACAGGATCCTGCCAGGGACCACCGCAAGATCGTGAGAAGCTAGCCAGACACAAATAAGACTGCACTGACGTTTTACTAGGATCATGATGTCACTCTTATCAGAGTGAGAGTTTCTGAGTTGGTTGCCAGTCTGTACCTGAAGTGCTTGTTGGTCTTCAGGCATTGGTAGTATGCCGCTAGAGTTCCGTGCTCCTGCTCGACCTGGGAATCCGTCATCTTTTTTCAGCGTTGGGGCAAATGTCTATAGTTCAGCAGCCTCTCAGTCATGCGACCATGCCATTAAACATGTGCCGATGACCCAGCAACACCGTCAGCCACAAGTGGCTCCAGCCTCGCAGTGCTTTCCAGCTTTTGGATGGTACAGATAAGAAGGCGTGGCGAAAGCACTGCCGCGATCAGATGGGAGTTCCTTGGGGCGCGTGGTGCTGAGCCTGCTGTGTTTGAACCGGGTTCCGTGGCAAGGGGCAAGGTAATCCCGTGTATACAGATATCCGTTCACCTTAAAGACTGATATTGCACGCTTAAGTTGCACATCGAAGCAGCTTGTAGCAAAAGCAGGGAACGACATGGCCGGTGAACTGCCAGGGCTGCTGCAGAGCGCGACTGAGGGTGTCCTGCAGGTAGGACGAACTATAGCCTGTGATTGGTATGCGAGCCCGTCAGCAACCGTAGGGCGGCAGCTGTAGCACTGCAACCTGAGCCACTTCCTTTACTGCCTCGCAGGAGCATGCACTGAGTGAGGACGAACGGAACCAGCTGCTGAGCGCAACGGTGAATAGGATAGGGGCATGGACAACAGCCAAGCTGACAGCTGTCTATAACTGTACACTTGCTTTTTGCAGGAAAGGATAGCTCGCCAGCTCCAAAAAAGCCTGGCCTGCAGGTGAGGGCGCAAAATCTGGCTGCTACACTATAAACGATGTAAAGTCACTGCTCAGCAGCCTTGCGGCTTCTTCAGATTAAATTGCTTCTTGTGCTACTCTGGCCGATCTCAATAGTGAGGTGTCCTACCTGTCTGGTGCAGGCCTGTTGCAGGCCCCACAAAGACCCAGGTTACACCATCGTACTTGCTGCAATCCCCCGTATACCGCCCCCTCTCTCCCGCTCCTGCAGACCTTGAAATACAGCAGCTGGAAGAGGAGGTGTGTACAGGGGCCGCTTTGTTTGGCTCGAAGTAGGGTTCAAACATGTTCGATGTTCCCTGCGTGAATTCCCCAACACATGAGGGTTGGGCAGGCCACGCACAGGCAGCAACAGCCATGTAGGAGATGGACTCCTGCTTCCACCATGCAGGTGACTGCGGCCGCACAGCGAGCGGCTGCTGTGCGCCAGGCAGCCCCCGCAAAGCTCAGGGAGATCTACACAGCCAAGCTAGCGCAGCTGCGGCCGGTCACTGACGCGCTGCAGCCCTGCGCAGCGGCTTCAGTTGCGGAGGCTGCGCCACACGCTGACTCTAAGCAGGAGCAAGGCCAGGAGAATGTGGCCCAGGAGCGGGATGCGCCACTGACCTATTCTCCTGACCCGCAGCAACTAAAACAGAAGCTCGCAGGGGCCAGCACCAAGCTGCCTGTCTTGAGGTGGGAAATAAACGCATCTTATGCATGCGTGGCTGGCTCAAACCTCATACATGCATGTGTATGGGAAGTGCAGCCAGCCATGAGGACAGCAATCTCTTTGTTAATACCGGTCTCAAGCGCAGCGTGAGCATATCTTTTGTGCGCAGCATGGATGCGCCTACTCACACATGCCTCTCGTTCTCACCTACTTGCCTTTGGTATGGCCAGCAAGGCCCCTGGCCGCCCGCTCAATGTGTTGAGCTGGGGACTTTGAGCCCCAGGGAACACTGGGGACATTGATGGAGGCACACCCAAGTGTTGCAGGGCGCGGCTGGAGTCGGCTAGCGACCGGGTGCAGCGAGTGTTTGCAGTGCTCAGCACGGAACTCAACCGCCCACCCCCCAACACTGTGGAAAGGGTACTCCTGGGCGGAAAGACGCCGGGGCGTCCAGCTGCTGCGGCTGCCAGCGGGACGCTGGGCACTTCCAGCCCGGCAGGCGAACAGGTGGGCTCGCTCTCCAGACCCAGGGAGCTGGCTGCATGGTAGGGTGCTGCAGTGGGATCCGTCCGTGAAGCCTGGCCTGCTAAAACGCTCCAGTCGTGAGAATCTTGCGGCGGAGCTTGCCAGCTCCTAGGAATGCACATACCCAGCCATGAAGACATGACGACCAAACAGTGGCTGGGGTTGCTCCAGGGACGACCTTACGCATACTGCAAGCAGTAGAAGAGGTGGAGGCTCACACGCTTCATGAGATGGTGCTGCTGACGTGCAGGCTGCTGAAGCGCGCGTAAGGGATGACCTGCAACCAGTGCCCATGACCCTGCCAGAGGAGCCCAGCACATGACTCGAACTACAAGTGACTGGATGTGATGGATGAGTAGCTCCACCGCAATGTCACAATATTAACCAGACTGAGGAGTAGGGCTTGGATGCCAGTGGCCTACTATGCTAGCTTGGGTTTTGCACCAGCAAGGAATTTCAGGAGCTCGATCCTCTTGGCGAATGCCGTGACAGGGCTGCATGGCACCGTTGTAAACTACACCGATGGCATACTGCTGAAATCTACCATCATATCCTGAGAGGAGAGCTTGCCACACCTAGCCATCAGCACCATTGCAAGGCCCACGGGAACCTCACAAGGCCTCTTTGGGCAGCAGCAGGTGGCCTTTCATCACCAGCACCGCATGACCAGCCAGCTCCACCCTCCCAGCAGCCTCATCCACAGTCACCCACAGGTCCCCGCCCCGAGGGGAGCACTGGCGCGCCCTCAGCTTCGTCTTCCCCAGGCGGCCAGCCCAGAAGGGGCCCAGCACGCAG
This sequence comes from Parachlorella kessleri, assembly GCA_001598975.1. Taxonomy (NCBI): domain Eukaryota; kingdom Viridiplantae; phylum Chlorophyta; class Trebouxiophyceae; order Chlorellales; family Chlorellaceae; genus Parachlorella; species Parachlorella kessleri. The sequence goes on from BBXU01002331.1 coordinate 3,678, forward strand.
TGGGCGCTGCCGGTGACAGGGTCCTCGGGGATGCCGGCCCAGGGGGCAAAGAAGCGGGAAGTGAAGTCATAGCTGCTGTTGCTGCCTCCTGGAGCATGGGGGCAGCAGGAGGTGCGCTTAGTAATGCTTGCGACAGTGCTGTAAGCATGTTCGAAGTCAGCATGTGCATGCGGTGAGGCGCGCGACACGATAAATTCTGCAGGTGCTATGCCAGTACCTTTGTAGCAGTGTTGCCAAGCAAGACTTCAACATGGAAAGCGTGCGATTGTGGCGCTGACCAAGCTGCCAGGGGGGTTAAAGGAGAGCACATCCAGTAAACACAGTCCGCAGATCCCTACGTGGTAAGCTTGTACTCACCTTGCGCGGTCACGATCACCCCAGTAAGTTGGCCCCTGGTATAGGCTGCTTCCAATTGTTGGGCATGGGGCCTGAGGGATAGGAGGGCCTCGTCAGCAGCATTAGCCTCGGTATCTCTTAGTACCACTGTCAGGTAGCGCACAGAAGGTGCATAGAGGACCACTTCAACTGCCGAAGTGTCCTTCACAATGGCCTGCAGAGCAAAAAGCCTGTGGCATTCATTGGAACTGCATAAAATAAAGATAAAAATCAAGTCAGACAAGAGCAAAACACCGCAAGTGAAGCTCCAAACTAAGGGTATCGGGCACCCCCTGAAGCCGCCATTTGAAAGTGTGAGGTTAATGCATGAGGCAGAGGCACTGCACCTTGACAAGCTCGCTGTCAATTCCCATGCCAGCTGGGACATCTGCAGTGGTCGCCACCGAGGGGAAGTCCATGCACAGCAACCCTCCTCCAGAGCCGTCTGCCTGGCGCCTGACTGTAAGCTCCCCACTGTTTGTCTCAAAACGAAGTAGCTCAACGTTGGACCCTTCGCCTGCAGGATTCTCACTAGCGTATGTTGACACTGTTCATTTTACACGCAAGGTGGCTGGCTGCACTGCCCATCGCATGAGGCGCATACCTTGAAACAGGGCTGCTGCTGCTGCGAGGGTTGCGTGGCCGCAAAGTGGCACTTCCACGGCTGGGGTGAACCAGCGGAGGCGGAAGCGCTGGCACTTGTGGAAGTCACCACCTTCGTCCAGTGCTTCCAAGAAAGCGGTTTCGCTAAGGTTCATTTCTGAGGCTATGTGCTGGCGGGTAGAGTCTGCCAGTGGGAGGGCTGAGCCTGGCAGCAGGCACACAGCTGCTGGGTTGCCAGCAAAAGCTCGGTCTGTGAAAGCATCGGCCTGCAGACCAGCGGGCCATATGTTGAAGCAGTGCAAGTGCGCCAAATGCCGACCCGTTGTGGTAACCTGTGTCATGGTGCTGTCCGGCAGCACGCCCACTGGCGCATGACGTGCAGCACTATGGCACTATCCAAAAGCACGGTCGAAGGCCAGTTCACAGTTAACTCTACTTGAGCCACTTTACCTGGTATATTAGAAGCTCTCGCGTGCCCATGTCCGTCGCTGCTCCCGCAACAGATTCACAAAACGGTGTCAAAGAAACGAGCTTCGGCAGGGACTCTGCATACTTGGGTTTCACGCGCCATGCCTTGCAGGGCGCAAGCAAGGCGCTCAAGGCAAGGCTCTCTGGCATGGAATCAACTGCTAGTTTCAGTCAGCTGGTACATAGATCATCCGATAACTGGCAACACATAACGGAAGCTGAGAGATTGGAGGTACAAGTCAGCCTTGTCCTTGCCTGTGACTGTGGGATCAGCCAGCACTGCTCCTTGTATTACAAGCCTGGTAACGCCGCGTCAAGTCAGGGCGAGAGTGACATGTCCAGCAACACATAAGCATCATGCACAGTGATAGCATGATGAGACACCGTAAATATGTGGGCCAACAGACAACAGGCAACACAGCATTCAGCTCCGAGCACCATCGTACCATTGGATAGAACGCAGTAACACAAGGTTGTGACGGGGTGAAGCAATGCCAAACCCTTGGAATCTAGCATGACGGAGATGAGGAAAGAGGGGCAAATAGGGAGGTGGAAGAAGATCAGATCGACGCTCCCACTGTGTGAACAGAAGGATGCCAACGCCTTGGGGGGCTCTACAACAAGCTAAGCAGGAGTCTGAGGAAGCCCGGGTCAAAAAACCTCAATCACATCTATCAACCGCTCCTTGGCGTGACCGGACAGCAACAAAACTACTGCAGCACCAACGATTATGTTCAGCTATGCTTTGAAAGAGCTCAAGCCTTCAAGACAACTGAAGAGCAAAGCCACAGCATTCACAACAGGGGAGGCTCGATCACACGTCACCAGCGGGGGTAAGACTGGCCAAGTCGGCCTAGAGGGCCACGGGGGAAGAGACAAGCCATGTCCGAGCAAAGAATTCTGCAGAACCAAGTGCTTACTGCCATCACGTTCAGCAGCGTCCAAGACTTATTGGTAACATGGTCGCCCACAACCGGAAACAGAAGGTCAGCCCTTCCCTAGCAAACAAGTGAAGCAAATCAGGCAAGCTTGGCACGAACCGCACCGCAAAAGACCGTGGGATATGAACCACAGAGGGGCGGAGAGTGACTGCGAACTTGCAAGTGTCGATGAAGTGATGTTGGGTTCGGCAGAAAACTCAGAGGCTGCATCTCAGCAATCACTACCCTCAAGCACACACATCAACAGGACATATGGGCCAGTAAGCAACAGAACTAAACCACTTTAGTAACCAGCACCTGAGCTTCATTCCTTGCCAGCCACGTAAATCAACACTGATGGACAGCACTCGCAAGGGGCACCAGGTACTATCCGCAAATAGGGCTTCCTCTCCTAAGCAGTGCAGTGGAGGGAGCAAGCAAGTGCCCATCCAGGACCTGTTCCTTGCTGGACATGTCAGACTGAGACGCCGGCGCCACTGTACAGCCAGGCCACAGATCCCAGAGGCAGCGATGGCAGTATTGATGTTTATACTTTTGGAAAACAACCTGGACCTCCGGATCAGGACTACTCAAGGATACTGGCTAGTACAAGAAGGCGCAAGACTCGCCTGGACGGGGTAGGTGATGCTGCGTCGTTGGCACTCACGCCTCCAACTGAGCAGGGGTGGTAGGGGGCCGGCAGCGCAGGTACGTCCGCATGGAAACAATGATATCAACGAGGCGTCCTCCCTATGGGACGCCAACAGAGTGACACTTCCGCAGCAAAGCTTGCATCTCATCCTGTACCTACGGCCTCATGACTGACAACCACCCCTGGCTAAGCCGCTTAGCGGCTGAGTTGGGATATGCATCAAAGAAGGGGTCCCTACCTCCCAAATCTCATCACGAATCATCACAAATCAGGCTGCCTAAATCACTCATAGGAGCAGCACTTTGCTCCCTGCTTACCAAATGCCTCCTTCAGCTGCCCGGCCACTGGTCAGGGCCGGGGAAGTCTGCTTCGCCACTCAAGATATCATCCAGAAGGCCCTGTGGCAGGAAGAACAGAGGCAGTTCATGAGCAGGGTTAAAGTGTAGGCTATTGACCATGACTGACAAGGAGAGGTGTCGCGATGCAAGACGCATTGTCCAGACCCACCCTGCCTCTCACCCCCACAACCGCAGTGAAACCCACTCCATCTCTTGTAGAGAACATGAGAAGGCACGCCTGCCACGTATCGGCAATTAAGGCTGGCATCAGCGGACACGGTCAGTGCGGCATGTGGGTTGCAGGTGCAATGAACGCCCCAACACAGCAAAGTTCAAATGGTGACTTGTTCACCCCAGAAAACCCCACATCATGCCCCGCAGCTGGCAGTGTCTAGCTCGCAGCCGGCCTCAAGCACACCAGAGAGTGGGGAATTAGCTTAATAGAAGCTCTCTAGAATAAAGAGGGCAAGGTTGTTGGTCCGCACCGGGTGCTTGTGCAGCAGCAGGGTGAACCCCGCTCTGACATGGGGCGCCAGCTCTTCAGGCGTGGCTTGAAACAGCAGGACACTTGCAGCCTCCAGCAGCTCCTCCTGGAAGGGGCTAGCACCACTGGCAGCGGGCACAGCAGGCAGTGAGCGTGCGGCATTCAGGGAGGAGGCAGGCGTTGGGCTGACCTCAACCAGTCCCTGGCAGTCTCCCTTTGGGCCGGCTGGAGGGGGGCAGGGGAGGAGCCAGCCTGGGGCAGCAGACGGCTTGGGTGGCTCGGTTGTTGCCGTTTGGCAGGTGGTGAAGGCAGGAGGGGGGCTGGGGGTGACAGACTGACCCCGTGCCTTGCCATCCAAGCTGGGCAGGGGCTGCGGGGAGGCATGGTGGTGGCAGGGCGGGGCGTGCCGCCTGCCGCTGGCCCCCTGAACTGCTTGGAGCCACTCTTTTGCTGTGGGCTGTTGCACTGGCGGTTGCGGCGAAGGGGCTGGGCTGGGCCAGCAGGGCGCAGCAGGAGACAGTGGCAGGAGACCCTTCCCGCCGGCCTGTGGAGAGCGCGCTGGTGCTGCTGCTGGTGATGCTGAAGCTGAACCTGCCACCGGCAGCGCCAGGGACCCCGGGAAAGGCAGCCCCACAAACTTTGAACCCCAGCCTAGGAGTCTGCTGGTGCTGGCGGCTGGGGTGCCGAGCTGCTGCTGCTGCTGCTGCAGGGTTGCGTTCGGACCCTGCTGTCTTCGCTGCTGGTGCGCCTGGGCCCCTTCGCTATCACCCTGGGGGAGCGTGTCAGGATTGAAGCCAGCCCCATCATCTGGTGCCAGCAAGGCTCCCTGATCCCAGGCAAGCCACTCTAAGTCGCTGAGTCGCTGCACCAGCTTGAACTGCTCCTCACTTGTCAGACCTTGAGAGCAGGGGCTTGGAGCCAGCTGCATGCTGTCTGCGCTGTGCTGCACCGCCGACAGGCGCCCTCTGGTTGCTCTGCAAGGCACAGCGGTGACCACCGCTGCTGCGGGAACAGCAGGGAGGGACCCCAGGCTGGGTGGCTGCGCACTGGGCCTCTGCAGCCGCTGTGCCTGTTGCGGTTGCCCCGGACAGGCCTGCTGCCTCCAATCCATTGCAACCGCAGCAGGGCTGGCAGGCAGCTTGCCTGGCTGCAGTGAGTCAGGCAGGGGAGGTATGATGTAGCTAGGCAGGCTGGCAACCGGAAGCCCGGCCTGGCCACCCATGGATGTCACCAGTCTGTCTGGTGCTGTTTCCCCTTGCATCTGCAGGTGCCCTTGCTGCGGCTGCCTATGCTCTTGCTGCAGCTGCTGTGCCTGGTGCGCCAGCTCGCTGTCACCTGGCACAGCAGGCGCCGGGGACGGGAGCTCCGCTGCTAGCGGAAGCATGTAAGGCGCCATGCCTGAAAGCGTGGAGGCATCGGACGCCTGCCGCTTAGTCCGGGCGGGACCCTCCCAGGGCTGGCTGCAGGGATCAGCGGGTGTCGCATCACAGCTGTCGGGCTTGTGCATTTTGCGGCGCCTCTGCGCGTGTGCCTGCAACGCTTGGCGGCAGCTCTTCCTGCAGTATGCAGCTAAGGCACCCCGCTTAGAACTAGATTCTTCAATCCCGGAGCACTTTGGCCCCTCAGGCAGAACTTCCACACTGACAGGCCCTGTGGCTCACACCCAACAACTTCAGCTTGCCGGAGAGTGCCGTGCCGGGAGCATCACAGGAGCAATCGTTAAGGGGCAGGCCTTACCTTTCACCATCAAAGGCCGACACGTCATGGAACCGTCCACACTGCAGGAGACACTAGTGTGTTCCAAATAAACATCTGGTGGGCAGGGACATAAAGTGGTCAGAGGGCACCATGAGTAGCAGCTCCCGCCAGCCAAACAGCACAGCCGGCTGTATGCTTGCCCGTCTGAGAGAGGGTAGGACAGCGCTGCGAGCTTAGGTACTCCATTTCGAGGTACAGCTTACCTGCTGGCAGAAGCGGACCAGCCTGCCGCCCAGCTCCAGGGAGGGCAGGTTGGCGTGCTTGCGGCATATGTGGAACCTCTGCAGGGCAAAGCTAGCACAGCTTGCACGGTCACTTGGGGGAGGCCCTGGCACTGCCTGCCTACCAAGCATCCTCTCTGCCCACCGAACGTCAGGTTGTTCACGGAACCAGTCACGACTATGCGGGGACTACCATTCCACGAAGTACGGATATGAGGAAATACAATCAGGAGCCTCCCATGGAGCCGCTCCATACGTTCTTAGACATGCACCTTGGCTGTTCAAGATGCGGTTGAGATCGCGCGCAGGCTACCTTAAACGCCGTGGTCCTTCAGTCACGACCTGATATGCGGCCCCACCTTATAGTACCGAACCTCCTTCTCAATAGCTCCACAAACTTGGCAGCCCCGTTTGCCCCTCTGCCGTGACACGACGGCAACTGCTTGAGGATCCTCCTGACGTAGCTGCGGCTCCTCCTGCTAGACATGAAGAAAGTTGCAGACCTCTTGGTAGGTCGCTGCCTAACCACCAGCGGTTGATGAAGGAGTTTCAAGCAGGGCCTTCACCCCGCACCGATGCCCGCACCGTCTCAGGCGCACGCCTTCTTCGGCTAGTCACCAGGGGACATGACGTATCCATAAGTAGGTTGGGATAAGAGCTTCACTCTCCAAGCTTTACCGACAGCTGCAATGCTGAGGGCAGTTGATCGCAAGCTCTGCAGCACGCCGAGCACCATCCTGGCAGAGAATCAGTCGTGGTACAACGCGTCGTCCAAACCCTTTGGCGCGCAAAAGTCCCAACTCGGCCTACAACTTAGGCGTTGCAGTGCGCTTTGATGTGCAATTATCATAGTGCGCAATGCGTGATCTTAGACTGGCTGAACCACCCGACAGCCGTGTCAGCCCCATGGTATGACACAGCAGTAGAGCTCTCGGCACTCCTGCAACATGGATTGATCTAGATCAGGTACATACAAGTCGCATAGAACTTGCGGGGGTTGCAAGAAGTGTGTGCATAGTAAACCCCGTGAGCAGTACAGTCAGCGGTACGTCGCAAACTTTGTCCGAGATTTCGCGAAACCCTGCAGGACTCAGCCTCCTCCAATAACGTCGGGTTCAAAAACTCGTTTTCCTGGTGTCTTGCGCCGGGTCGCTGGCCATGGCATCTCTGCTAAAGCAGGTGGGAGCTTGCCCTTCAGCACCTTGAACAGCCCCGCTAATATCGTTGAGTTGGTGTCCGAGTGGTCCTCAACTAGGCCCCGTCTGCCGAGTAGTCCTTCACTTGAACATAGGCCAGGGTTACCGGCCAACTTGGCAGCTATCCCTGCAATAGTAGCCCTGCAAGATACCCTTCAGCGTGACTGGCGAGACTTGGGTGCTTTCAGGACTGGGTGTAGTTAGTCTCCTCGCCCGGAGGGTAACTTGTCTTGGGGCTTGTCCCTGGACCGTTTACGGCTGGCAGCCTGCAATAAGGAGTACCATGCGAAGTAGCCACCCCATACTGACGGTGACTGCTCTTCCTGCTGCCTTGCAGTCGCCTCTCCAGAGGCTGGCCAAGATGGTGGTGACACCAATGAACGTGTCGGCTGCGGCAACTTGGGGCGGCGCAGCGGCTCTCACTGCTCTGTGGCTGGTTCAGCCTTTTGACTGGTTGAAGCAGCAGCTGGGCCTGGAGAAGCCCGAGGAATGATATATTGCAGCTGGTGATGGAACTTTTGTCACTGGGACAACAGCTGCTCCTGTACCTGGCGCTGCGGCTCGGCCCTTGCTTGTGCTCCCATTTCCCTCGCAGTATGAACTGATCAGTGTCACACAAAGACGCGCTCCTTGGCGGTACTTGATTGCCAAATGGTTAGTGAGCCTGTCGCGATTGGGCCAGTGTGCATGCAATGTGGCTGCTATATTGACAGTTGTGCGGCCGCCTGAAAAGGGAAGCTGATATCCACCCGCACGGTCAGAATTTGGCTTGTGCCACTCCCATCTCTGTGGCTTCTTGGGAGCGATTGTGTCGCACTGCATCAGCTCTGCCCGTCTGCTTTATATAGCCAGGTATCGGGCTCCTGTCGTGCACCAGTCAGCCTGGCCTCGTTACCTGGGCCTGCTGCCGGCCTGCTGCCTCACATAATGAAGTTTTGTTACAATCCATGGCCCTGAAAGTTAACAGCTATACATGAGATCTTTGCAACAATTGCCGCCAGCCATGGCACTGGAAGTCCACAAATGCCGCAACTTCTCTCAATGCCGCTCTCAGCCCCTAGTCTAGTCTAACAGCGTACCGCCACCTGACCATGCTGCCGTGACTCCCCAAAGTGGGGCCAATAAAAAGCCAGGATGTGCGATGCCCAAACCACCAGATCCAAGTACCAATTTCTTCTAATGGCATGCACCACCCCATCCGGACGGGGAAACCAACAACAAGCACAACCAAAGGACTATCATACCAAGCTTCTCCACATGTCCCTCATAGCACCTCAACCCCTGAATGTTGGTATCCCAATATCCCGGGTACTTGGATTGCTCCCAGAGGTAGTGACGTCTCAGGCTTTCAGTCAAGCTCTCAGCTCACTCATCGCAATCATTTTTCTCTGTCCCAGCTACCTGTTGGTTCAGTCAGCCATCTGGTTAACACACTCCCTGCCGCCCTCTGGACATTGTAATATCTACTCGCAAGCAATAAGCACTCGGCTTCACTCGAGGGATTGCCACATACTGTCAACAAAGTCACGCGTGCGCTGCTCATTCTCCACCTTCAGGACCTCCCGCTCATAGGCATGAAGCTCTCTAAGGAGCCGCAGCCTCTCCTGCTCATCGACGGGGCTAGGCAAGGGGGTAGGATGCTCACTTGGTACCTGGATGGCAGGTAGCAGGCGCAGCAGGCACACAGCCTGGGTAGCAGATAGGAATATGCTGCATGTAAGCTGAAGGCTTGGCAAGCCTCCTCCGTCAGCAGGAATAGCAATTGAGACTCCGGTGAGCATTCTCTATAGGAGGCACATGCTTCTGCGCTCAAGGCACCAGGCCATATTTGGGGTTAATTGCAGGGCTGGGACGTGGGCTGAACCTCACAAAGACCAGCTGTTTGCCAAGCATGGCTGTAGCGGTGGGCAAGGAAACCCGGGATAAGCCTGCCACCAACCTGGAGCTGCTTGATTTGCGCCTTATGGCAGGTCAGGTGGCAAATGCAGAGTCAGGGGAGATGCTTTCCAACGAATCTATACTGACCTGTTGCAGCTGCACCTGGCCAGAACCTCCCGCCGGCCTCCTGCATGAATAGATTCTTCTTCAGTTCCCGAACATCGCCTGCTTGTCAATGTCACTGCGGAAGGTGCCACATCTTACCTTGTCACTTGTTCCTGACCCCTTGATCTCCCCAAAACATCGCTGTGTGGGCTCTCTGCAGGTTAGCTGCCAACCTTTGCTGTTGGCGGCCCTCAAGCCTTGCTTGATAAACTTTCACCACCCTGACTACCTGCGTCACCCCGGGCTGTTCTCCCCCAAGAGGAAGCCACAAGTAGAGGGGGCAGCGATAAGACTGTACGCCTGCTTGGCTTATGGGCAGGCGCCTTTGACATCTCACACCGGAGAGGAAGTAGCACCGCCATGCTTGAATATGAGGATGGCAGCTCAGTTGGGCGGCTCAGCCGAGCAGCTCCGAATCAAGCTGATAACCCCACAGCTAGTCAGGGTTTCGTGTCTTACCCAGATCAAATTGCTGAGTAGAGTCACAGGTCTTGTCATCAAGCGCTGGCGGGAAGAATCAAGAGACCGTCGCTATTTGACGGATGGACAGCCTTGGACACTGTCTGGCCCACAGGCACTTACACAGCTGCTGAATTTCTTACTGGGACGGTTGCTACAATGGGCAGGTGAGCATCTGGCCATTGGCTGGCCTTGGGGGCTCTCACCTGAGCAGTGCTCCAGCATGGGACATTTCGGTGCCTCTTGGCTGTCTCATAAATGCCCCAACCTTCCGCTGTCCGTGAAACAGGTTCGTGGGGGCCTTGGCTAACGAGGACCCACATCGGCTGGCAAGGATTCTTGATGAGAAGACGAGAATGATAGGAGTAAGTCTATATAAGCAACGTGTGAGGCACTTCCGATTCAACGGGCGCTCGAACTCTCTGGCCAACCCGCCGTGCAGGTCGACAAGGCCGCTTTGGACAAGCAGGCCCAGGAGCGACACTTCCGCGAGGCACAGGAGTCAGCAGAGCTCAGGTAAACGTGGCTGCAGGTTGGTGCGTGTAGCAGAAGTGCCTGCTCAGCTGGCGCTGGACATGCAGCAGGTGACTTTTAAGCGCCTCAGGGTTCTTTTGAACTCAGGTTCGCCTTCTCTTTGGACGGCTGCAGGGCATTCGCACAGAAGGCAGCCCAGATGGACTCTCTGCTGTGCTCTGCACAGCATACCCATATGCAGCAGCGCCGCGCCCTGAACAAGGGAGTAGATGCACATCGGAACCACCAGGCGGTAAGTGGACAAGCTTGCCAACACCACACCGACTTTGTGGAGTGCATGGAGGCTGGGCTACTTTGCAAGAGCACCGCCTGGACCAAGGGTGGAAGACAGTCTGGTGCAGGCGGAAAAGCATGAAAGGGAGGTGCGGGAGCACCAGAGGGAGCAGATGGAGAACGCAGCGGAGCAGCAGGCCGCAGTCAACTCGCCTTGGCTGACTGAGGACCCTCGCGTGGAGGTCTCAGCATTGAGCCCCTACAGGTGAGATGTTATAAGGCTGTATGTCAGAGTCGCAACAGGTTCCACCCACTTGAATCCAAGTATATACCTCAGGGTGGCATGCTACTGTAAGCTCCCTTGGTGCAAGGCAGCCTTCGATTCCGTGGGCAAGATCCAACGTACGCTGTGACATGTAGCAGGACAGCTGGTTGCCATCTCACCTGGTTTTACGCTTCACGACGCTATACTGGCACTGCCAATATAGAGTCTTGCGGCAAGGTCTAATAAACCTGACGGCTGGGCATGAAAGCTTGGGAACCAAGGCACAACCATCTGGGCAGCGGGGCCTGATGGTTGCAGGGTGAGGAGGGACCACTGGAAGGGCATGTCGGCAGGTCAGCTGGAGGGCATCCGCAATACCCAGGCTCAGCAGGTACCATGTTATGTTTGAGGGCGTGCCAAGTGGTGTTGAAGATATGCAGCACTAGGTGCCGTCAGTGCCAGCAATGTCCATCAGCTTGAGACAATGCCTGCATGACAGTAAAAACCAAAGGGCATTGCAAATTTCGCAGCATCTGCTATTCACTGCCGTGTTCAGAGTATTGCTTATATTCTAGCAGCCATATGCGCAGATGATATACCTGAGTTCAGGGGGTGTGATTAGCGTGCCATGAGCCTTCAAGGAAGTTCCATACATCGGCTGGACATATACCTTGGATCACCAATTCCAGGCAGGCTAAAGATGCACCTGCTCCCTTTGTCCAATAGCACTTTCTCTCAGGCTGCTCACCTTGGGCTTGGTGTGCAGATGGCAGCAAAGGCTCAGGAACAACAGCATGAGCTGCACGAGAAGCAGGCCTACGACCGCATGCAGCTCAGCTTCGCCGACACCATGAACCGTAACGCAGCACAGGTGCGCCGGCAGAGAGCCCCAAGCATGTGCATGTGGAGAGCATGTGCAGAACCTACTTGTGGCCACGTCATGGGGATTCCTGTGGGAAGGAGCAACATGACTTCTGTGCAGCTGGATGCATGTCCCATGCCCAGTGGCGCAACGTGCGCAACCAGCAGAGCCCTAGGGAACCACCTCTGCCAGGCTCTCACTGCATTCGCTCTGATGAGGGCGACACGTGGTTCGAGTATGTGTAAGCGTGGCAGGCAATGCTAGAGAGTGAGAGGTGAACTGTACTGGCAGGGCTGGATGCAGAAATGGTCATGAGTCTTTGCCTGTAGTTTGAGTTACGTGCGAGCACTCAATTGCTCCGAGCACTCAATTGCTGGGAACAGCCGGGGCTGGATGCAAGGGGCCTTGCCTGAGTTCGTGTGCAGGCAGAGGCAGCCAGGAAGCAGGAGGCGCGTCGTCTGGCGGCTGAGCTTCAGAGGCAGGTGGTGGAACAGCAGCAGAGGGACGCAGCCCTAGACCGGCTGTACACCAACCCTCCAAAGGACACCTACTTCGGACAGTGGGGCACCTCTCACCGCTGAAGAGAACAGACAGATATGCTGCGGCAGGTTGGATACGGGTTTTTGTGGGCAGAGGTGTGTGTTGGGGTGTCCAGTGCAAACTATCTCAACTTCCAAACTGATGTCTAGCATACAGATTGTCAAAAGTATTGATGTAGGATATTCTTCAATTCCGCTCCTTGTGACAACTTCAAGTGTTACTCAAGGCCGCAAGGTTGCACTGGTTGAAAATGCCCAGCTCCAACAGACCGAAAACCCAGCCACTGCACACCCAATTCAAGCATCAAACACGAACAGCAACCTTCTACCTAAGGCCACAGGCCCAGCCAGCATGCGGTGCAACTATAAGAGGTACTCCTACCCAGCATTTCAAACCCATTGTAGTGGACATTCTTCTAGCCTGACGATCAGGTACAAGGGCCCCCAAGTCCACCGTCCCTAGAGGTCATCATATGAGACCAACGCTCGCGAGGGCGGCGGCCCCACAAGGTGGGACAAGTCCTCCTGGCTCAGCACCGCCTGAGCAGCTATGCGCGCCTCCCTGCGGCACAAGCAGGGGAGCTCAGAGCGGTGCAGCGGGTAACCATGCCGCTTGATGCCTGGCAAGGGAGCTGGGATGTGTAATGTGCAGGGCCCATGCTGTTAGGAGAGTGCCACAACAGCCAAGAAGGACTGGTATTTGCCCTGCCCTGCTGACGCTTTTCCTCCCTCTAAGTTCCCATCAGTGGAGCGTGCAACTAGCAGCTCAGGCACAGCTTGCAATGGTCCTCACCTGACCCTGGGGTGCTCGTAGGACTCTAGCCCATGCGGCCCCTCACCCGGCTGGCGTGGGCGCACAATGGAGGGGCCCTTCTGCAGCCAGCCCAGCGCACAGATGCGCAGCAAGTGTGACAAGCTTGCAGATGGGTGGGTTGTTGTCAAGACCCCATACGCGATGCTCAATGCTGTGGATGCGTGAGATAGGTGAAGGCGATCCCACACCCCTGCTGAGTAGAAATCGTTTGGATCGCGCGTGCAGGGTGGGCGGCATCATCAACAGAGGACAAGTAGGCGCCAGACACAGCGCTCGCCCACCTTCCAGTCCGGCATGGCCCCCTGTGCCCAGTTCACCCGCAGCGGGCCATGACCCTCGACGCGCAGCGGTTGCTGTTGCAGGGAGTCTAGCAGGACCTCGGCTTCCTGCCTGGTGGGCAGCGTGACAAAGCCGTAGCACTGGGAGCCCATGACGCGGGCCTGACGGACCTCGCACACCTGCAATGGGCAGGGGCAGGCCCTGGCGGTCTAGACTAGGTACTGAGCAGGCCGGGAGCAAAATAGGAGCGGGCAGGCTTACGGAGGTGTGTTACAGGTTACCAGCGGCAGTGTAGGAAGCTCAGGTGGGGGTGAGAAGTAGCCACAGGAGGAGCGAAGCCCAAACACAGGGCTCCATGCTTAGTTGTTTCATACGCACAGCCGCCTAGGACACGCCACGCCTACTAGCACCGCGAGACCAGGCACGTGAGCGCATGCCGGCTCACCAATTTCTGCCCAAGGCCATAGACAAGAGATGCGACTCCAACAGAGAGGACAGGGGCTACAGGGGCTGGGAGTTGGGTGGGGGCAAACACCCACCTCCAGGAAGAATGCCTCCAGATCCCTGCTGGCCCAGTAGGGCGGCAGATCACCCACAAACAAGGTGCAGCTGTCATGCTCGCGCCTGCACAGGGTGCAATCACGAGCAGTTGGCCGTTGCACCCACTGACGCCCAGGGGTAGGAGTGAGTGATCAACTCTTGGTGGGGTTGCTGATGCAAAGTCCTGGGGTGGGTGCCTGGTACGAGGAGGAGACACACGATGACCTCTCTATTGGCCAAACCCCCCTGCGCCCTTGCCACTAGGACAATGCAGCGGGTGACACAGCTGTCGCAGAAGGAAACCTCACTCTGGGGAGTCTTCTTCTGCACGATGCCTCTTGTGGACGGGCTCGTCGTCATAGCTCCTGCTCCCTGCCCGAAGGTCATTGCCCCGCTCCCCTTGGCCATGTTCCCTATCCTCTCGGCCGTAACCCCTCTCCCTCTCTCCTTGGTCCTGGCCGTAAGCACCGCCCCTGCTGCGGCCTCCGCCGTAATCCTCCCTGCCAGCGTCGGGCATGACCGTGTCTTCTGACAAGTGCTCAGCTGCGCTGCCTCCCCCAGTTGCTGCATAGCCGCCCTCGTCCTTCACTGCCCCAAACTCTGCTGGGAGGGCCTGCGCTCCGCCCATGAACCCAGGCGCCTGCTGCTCTGCCTGCTGCGGCACAGGGCGCCGCACCGTTGGCCGCCGCGCCCCTGTCGGCTTCTTCTGTCCAGCTGCAGCAGCCTCCCCAGCGGCGGCGGCGGCGGCAGCAGCAGCGGCGGCGGCTGCCCTTGCTGGCTGAGCCGTCTGGCTCGGCTGTGGCTTGCCATGCTGAACTGCACCCGCAGCAGCAGCACCAGGCCCAGCTGCGTCCCTAGCCTCAGGACGCCCCTTCTTGGAAGTATCAGTGTCTGCCTTTGGCTTCCCCCTGCTGGCAGCACCTTGTGAAGGCCCTGCTTGGCTGGCATTGCCAGCGGGCGCCACCTCGCCTTCCCGCTTAGGGATGACAAACTTAAGCTTCAAGCCCCCGGGCGACTGGCTGCCGCTGGCTGGCTTGGCAGACCCAGTGCCTGCTGCACGTCCTAATGCAGCATTACTGGCAGCAGCTGCTTTCTCTTCGGCAGCCCGCCTCGCTTGCAAGGCCTGCAAGATGCAGGGCTGCCCGCTTCACACAGGCACACGCCATGCAAAACATGCACAGCAGGCTGCACTGCCTAACAACAGGGCATACCAACCCTGCTCATATGCCATGCCAGCGCGCAGGAGCAGCACCTTGCAGCACCGATAGCAGCAGAATATCGCAGCCGCAGCACCTCACAGCACATTCCAGCACAGGTAATGGCACAAGAGGCACCCAGCTGCACTCCTGCAACGCAGCTACCTTGACAGCAGCTGCTCTCACAGGGTCCTCTTTGCTCGAGGCTGCAACCACACAGTGCCACCTCAGTGAGCACTAGTGCTAGGGTTTGTGAGGGCCCAGGTGAGAGTCCTTTTCAACGCCAGCGGACATCCAAGGCAAAGATACTCACTCTGCGAGGCCTCCTGCTGCTTGTTGGCCTCCTGCAACACCCCCTCAAAGGTCCGTCAGCCTTGGACGGCATAGCTGGTAAAGGCACTTATCCACTGCCCCTCATACACACCTTCTTCTTTCGAAGGAGCTCATACTTCTGCTTGAGTGCCCTTTCCGCATCAGATGACATGTAAGCCGCAAGTGAAGATAGCAGTGCCGGCCAGCAAAGAATTATATCATCCCGATATCATCAACAATCGACATAACAACTGACTTCTCCCTGGGTTTCTCTCCTGAGGCCTGGCAGAGCACGAGCACAGCATATCCTGTAGGCTGGGCCAATGGTCATTGGCATTTATCGTTTACATTATGTACTACTATAAAGCCCATCGGGCTTAGATTAATCTGCCCGGTTTGAGGCTCTCGGATCACTTACGAAATGATGGACGTCTCCTTGGACGATCTCCTCAGCGGGCTGCAGGCGGTCCAGCAGAAGAAATCAACGGTACTCGCCTCCTCGTTGCCAAACAAGTTGGTTAACCCTCAGCCGTTCCTAGCAATTCCTGGCACCACCCCTGCATCACTTTGCTGCGGCCTCCTGCAGGCCAAACTATCCGAACGCAACGTTGTGGAACTGGTCAACAAGCTCAAGCAGCTAGGCTTGCTGGGGGACGACCTGCTGCACACGACCAATGGCAAAGAATACATCACCAGGGAGCAGGTGGCGCGTGAAGTCAAGCAGGCAGTGGTAGAGGCAGGAGGCCGCATACCCCTGGTGAGTGCAGCCTGTGGTATTGCTCTGCAAGGAGGCCGAGGCTTCGGCTACTGCACCTCTGCTGCCGTAACTGCTGGGGACCAGGCGGCAGGGGTTGGCAATCAATCTGGTAAGGCAGCCGCAAGGTGGAGCCAAACAACAGGCCGCACCCATGGTCTGAGATTGCTCTGCTCTGCCAGTGCTCTGGAGGCCATTTGGATGTGCAGCGCAACGCAGAGGTAGTCAAGAAGCCATCTGTTGAAGGTGGTGCAGTGGCAGAATGCGGCTTTAGGCAGATAGACTCACCGCCAAAGGCGCAATCATGAAGTGCTATCGGTGGCTGGCACAACGCACCTTGCTCAAGGCCTGCAGCCACCTTTGCGCCTTGCTTGCTGCGCTCCTTCTCGTACAGGTGGATCTGCCAGGCCTGCTGGGCCTCGACCTGGTGCACTGCGAGCGGGCAGCAGAGCAGCTGACCAGCGAAGGTGGCGCCAAAGCCAATGCAGCGGCTGCCACTGGCGACCGCACACGTAGCAGGAGCAGCAGCAGCGGAGTCTTCCAGGCGCAGGGCGAGCTCTTCATGCCACTGTACTTTGATGGGCTGGCTGCGGAGGTGGATGAGGGGCTGCAGGAGACAGGGGTGGTGGCCCTGGGTGAGTCACTCTATGTAATTGCACCAGGGCCGGTGGTGGCTTTGGGTGAGTCACGTGTGTATCAACAGGGGAAGAGCTTGGTGCTAGTGTGAGCGAGCAGGGCGACGGTGGCCTTGGGTGGGTGAGCCATTATTATGGGCATAGGGGGGGTACTGCTCTACAACAGGTAACAAAGCGGTTGTATGGCTCTGCCATGCGCTTCCGAGAAGAATATGTCCTAGGCTGGCAGGGTGCATTGTCCAACTGTCCGCTTCACTGCCGGGATTTGGGGATGGGGATTTCCTATTGGCAGCGAGTGTTGCTTGGCCCGAGCGCCCGCCCATTCATGGTGGGACTGCCTGTCCAGTACACCAGCAACTGTGCCTTGGAAGAGGGGCTCACTTTTCCAACAAGTACTGAGCCTGAAAGGGACACTAGAAGTCACCTGGTCTCTGTGGCAGGCGAAGTTGCACGGCGGTATGGGCTGGCAGCTGACCTGCTGGCAGCCCAGCTGGAGGCGCGGGTGGGCTCCCTCATCCACGGCAAGCTGGAGGGCGGGGTCATCTACACACCCGCCTACCTGGCACGCATCAAGGCGAGCACAAGGGCTGCGTTGGGAAGGGCTGCATCAAGCATGCGCGGAACTGTGTTCAGTGTGTCTGTAGTGTGTCTGAGGTGGCGTCCCTTGCAGCGGTGGAACATTTGCAGGAGGTAGGGCGCACAGGCCCTGAAACTCCCCTCCAAGCCGCGGTAGAGGAGCCCCTCCCAGCCTTGGCGGACACAGGCATCAACTATCGGCTGCAAGTAGTCACCGTGAAGGTCCGGCTCTCTCTCCCTCTGATGGCTGTGGGGTTGGAGGCCTGCAGGCGCAGCTGAGGGGCGCGCTGCGAGGGGCGCTGGCGCCGGTCACTATGCAGACCCTGGTGAAGGAGCTGTCCCTGGAGGGCCTTGGGCCGCTGCATGCCCTGCTGCCCTCCCTCATCGACCAGCTGCTGGCAGAAGGTGGGTTAAGCAGAGCTTGCAAGGCACGTGCGAGTGACAGCGGAGGACCGTTGGGAGAAAGCCTGTGTCATGAGGGTATGACAGGAGGGGGAGGGGGCTGAGGGAACATGGAAGGCACACATGGCGGGTTGTTAGGTCTGTTGGAGAGGGCGAGCTACGCGGGTATCTTGCTGCTTGGTGCATGGACAGGTTGCTGCGGAGGATGTAGGAGGTGCAGCGCCAAGCTTACAAGCGCTTGGCTGCACTGCTGCAGGGTCCATTGCGGGCAAGCTGACGGGCGGGGCTACCAGCTGGGTACCTGCCCTATTTGTGAAGTCGCAGCAGGACGCGGTCAAGCGCTTCTTCCAGCAGAATGGCTACATTGGCTATGACACAGTGAGTCGTGAGAGTCATATGTCCATTTGGTGTGTTTGTCGACTGTCGGGATGACGTCTTGCCTGCTTGCCTCTCTGTAGCTCGGGTCACTGCTTTGCACTGGTCAGCGCTGTGCTTTGCGCGGACAAGTGGTAGCTCTGCTTTCACAGGCGGCAAGCGGCACTCAACTGGGGCAGCCAAGGCGCACAAACTGGGTTGCTACCGGGCTGCTTGATGCCTGTGATGTGGACACTCCTGCTGCACATGCCGCATCAGAAGTAATGGGGCAGCGGGGGCAGTCGTCAAGTGTGGCATGCCAGCCCCGGAGACCCAGGGTGCGCCTCCACTGCTGGTGCCGCTCCTGGCTCCAGGTCAGCAAGTACGGCATCGCGGCCCCCCGCCAGTTCCTGCCGCAACACTTCCCCGACGGCATCGCCCTGGACTCGGCGTTTGTGGCGCCCTCGGTGGTTGACCAGGTGGAGGCGTGCGCCGAGGAGGCCCTGCAGGCAGGCAGCTGGTGAGGGAAGCCCTGTGCCGCTGCTCCTTGTTGTGGGCTTGGGCGCATGGGGGGGCGCTGCGCAGCCGGTCGTTCAGCTTTCTCCACATGTAGAGGGCGGGGTAGTGGCTAGTTTTTTCCGGTTTGCCAAAGGGCTGCATGCCACCTTTGCGGGTGGGCACTGATGAGCCCTGCTAGCCAGCTTGTGAGCATAGACTGGTGGCACCTTTACCCTCCCCCACTCGCCTGCCGGCCGGCGCGTGTCGTAGGTGCGACGTGCAGCCCGTCCTGCCGAGCATCCTCTCCACCTCGGACGCTGCCGCGCTCCTGGGCCGCTGCCTGCCGCGGCTGCAGCAGCCAGCCGGGGGTGGCGCCGGCCAGGCCAGGATACTGTCAGGGACTGTCATCATGGCCCCGTCGTTCCTAGACTCAATAAGGGAGGTCCTATTAGAGGAGGCTCGGCAGGCGGCAGAGGATGCTCACCGGAAGCAGCAGGGTGGGGCGGGGCAGCAGGGCGCGCCGCAGGGGGGTGAGTGCGCCAGAGTAGGATGGGCCGGGGTTGTGGGCTGGCCAGTAACAGAGGGGGCAAGGTAGGCAAGGGGTCGGCAAGCCTGCTGAGAGCAAAGAAGGGGTGGGTAGGTGGAGTTGAGAGGTGGGGACGGATTCCAGTTGCCATAGAGTAGCCCTCAATCTGGCAACACCTGCTGGTGCTAGCACCAGGCCGTGTTGTGTCTGTAGTGCCTGCATGACAGTGAAAGCTTCTCTTGACGTATGCAGCGCATTTGCCCCTAGTTGCCCCCGGCACTTTGGAGGTGTATGTAGGAGGTGTCCGTACTTGTTCATATGTCCTCACCGGCAAGAAGGATTCCTGCCTGCCTGATGCAGGTGAAGCAGCCAAAGGGCCGTCAACCCAGAAGCCGGGTGGGGCAGCTGAGTCGGATGATGACGATGACTGGTCCACGGGCAAGGGCAAGGGCAAGAAGGGGAAGGCCAAAAAGGGCGGCAAGGCTTTGCCGGCCAAGTCAGCAGGTGAAAATGGTGGTGGGGGTGTTAGGGGGCGGATTCAAACCCTAGTGTATTACCCTTCACTGTGTAAGCCGCACTGCTGGCGGTGGGATATCAGTTCGCTGGTGACCTCGGTGTGTTGCCACACCAGGCGCATGTAACTTCTGCTCTTGCCGCCTCCAATACCAATATCCTGTTGTGGGCAGTTGCCTACATTGTGGTTTGCTTATACCAGCCTAGTTTTCCCCATGCAGGCAAGCAGGGCAAGGCAGGCAAGCCCCAGCAGGCGCAGCAGGATGACACGCCAGCAGCAGCCAGCATCCTCACCGTGGGAGCCCTTGCCCAGCGCATCACCAGCCTGCACCCAGATGTGGAGGGAGCGGGTGAGCACTTCGGTTTTTCGTGGCATGTACCAAGGCCAGGACAGGTGTAGGTGGCTGTGGACAGTCAGCATGGCATGCATTGCCCAGGTTGTGCCTCTTGGTGTCGTGTTCTGGCATTGTCTGGACTCGGCGGCACCTACTCAGCCACAACAAGATCCCGCGCCAATCCCCAGGTACATAGGGGACTGAGGCATCGCCGCAGGCTCTCCCCATCTCCCTGTGGGTGCATACCCACTGCCCCAGGATTTGGCGGCAGTCCGATAGGGGATTCGCGACGTGCGCACCTCCCCGCTAGTGTGGCAAGGATTCCGTGCCGCTTGGGCGCAGGCGCCGATGGCGAGCTGGCATCTGACCTGGCGACGGAGCTGCGGCCGGCGGTGGTGGCCGAGTACGAGCGCGCTCTGCATGCTATCTTTACAGCGGGCGCTGAGAGGCGCCGGCGACTGCGGGAGGCGGCGGGAGCAGCGCTTGACGTGGCGCACCAGAGGTGCGTGGAGGGCTGCATGGGTCGGCAGGGTAGCGAGTAGTTGTGCCAATGTTTTCTGGGGTTGTGGGTTGGTTGGTTGGGTGGGTAGCCAGGCAGCTGTTGGCGCAGAGCACCAGAGGCGGGTCAATGGTGTCATATCTACTGGGACTGCTTGGCATTCTGGCATGAGCACGGCCATAGTTTTGGTTGATGAGGGTCTGCGCCAAGAGCTGTTTGGTAAAACTTACTGGTGTATCGTGAACTGGAAGCCGACCGCTGCCAATCCTGCCCCCCCTGCTTGCAGATTGCAGCTGTATGCCCACGGTGCCCAGCTGTTTGTCGATGACGAGTCAACCTCGGCCACCCTGGACCGCCATCTGCTTCGCAGCGCGGCAGCGGACTGCATGGATGCCCTGTTGCGCTATCTAGCCGCTGACCTGGCGTTAGATGAAGGCCAGGAGGCCCAGCAGCAGCAGGGGGAGGCGGGGGGGCAGGGGCCGCTGTCGCCGGGTGACCGAGCGACGATTGTGAAGCAGCTGGGGCCCGACGTCAAGCCCGCTGCCAGCGCTGCGCTGGAGAAGCTAGGGGGCTCTAGCCTGGAGGTGAGCAGCAGTCTATGGGCTGTATGAGCCAGACTGGTATCACCTTGTTGGAAGCTGTACCATGCCTGAGGAACGGTCACCTACACATGCACCTACCTTTGCACCACTTATCAGCACAGTTGAATGACTGTCGCGGCGGACGTTCCTCCAGCTGGGGCGGTGCGCCCTTAGGCAGCTGCAGCGCCGGGGATAGTTGATTGCGCACAGCCGCCTGCCAGGCAACCAACCCTTCCGTTGCACTGTCATCATCACCCAATGCATGTGCTCCTGTAGGCCTGTTCGCTCAAGTGTGCTCTGCAATGTTGCTGGGGCTGCCGCCTACAGCTGTGGAAGCAGCTGCATCAGGGGCTCATCTAATCCCTCCAAGCCCAACCCTAGGCGCCCCTACCATTGACACCAGCGCGCCTATCTGTCTTGCAGGCTCTCGAGTCCAGGTGCAACACTGCCACACAGAGGGTGCACCGTGTCGAGTTGCTCATACCTTGGCTAGTGCAGGCCTTTGTGTCGGAGTTTGATGCTGCTGCCGAGGCTGCCGGGCTTCGGCTGCGCAAGCTCGACAAGAAGGCTGAGCGCAGCCGGGTCGCAGAGCAGCAGCGGGCCTGGCAGGCGCAGCTGGCTGCGGAGGGCGACCCCTCGGCTGCGCTGCTGCTGCTCGTGCCGTGTCTGCTAGCTAAGCACGAGGGCAGGTGAGAGGCGGGTGATGACAGGGCCGAGAGCGTAGTGTGGGACTGATCCGTAGCTGTACCAGTTTAAGGGAAACACGCATGAACTTTGCATACTTGCGGATGACAGGGGTGAGCGTATGGAGGGGGGGTGCCTTCGTGGTTTCTTTCATGCGGTGTAATCCCTGGTGCCTCCTGTGTTACTCCCACCTAGTACTAGTGTAATACTCTGCTTAATACTAGCAGGGCAGTGCCGCAAGGGTTTGCAAAACACCCCAGAGAGAGCCGCCATGCTTGCCATGGGGAAGGCGTGCCTCCTCCCCATACAAGCAGTCCAGCAGGATGGCTTAGGGCCGCGGCGCCACCTACTTTCATGCAGTGCAACGGGGGTGGCCTGTACCTAGTCCACACCTTGGTTCCAGCCCTGCCCAGCGAGCACGGTGCTTTCCACCGTGCTGCGCCCGCTTTGGACCCTCGCTGCACATGCTCCAAGTGTCCCCCACGCCTCGCTCGGCCCTTGCTGTGCCGGCTCCTGACCCCTCCAGAGACCAGCCTTGTGCTGCCCTGCCGTGCCGCAGGGTTGTGAGCCTCCCAGGCCGTGCCTTGGGCGCAGCAGTTGAGCGGCTGAAGCCAAGTCTCCCCGAGCACAGCTATACCCTGCTCTCAGACTTCCACTCCGCGGTTGTGGAGCAGCTCAAGGTCCAGGGGCAGGAGCAGGAGGGCAGCCGCGGCAGTGAACAGCTGCAGCTGCTCATGGAGGCGGCCAAGCAGCTTGCAGCCGAGGGTGGCGCGAGAGAAAACACAGGGGACCAGTAGTATGGTGGCGGCAGGGTGTCAGGTCGCCACCGCACTGGGCAAGTGTCCTGAGTCGAGGACAAGTGCGGCCTGCTTTGCTGCTTGAGCTCATAGTGAGCTTGGCTTCTTCTGCAACCCAAGCTACAAGAACACGGCGGCGCACACAAACGTCCTCATGAGCCTATGGTTCCTTCATATGCTGGTCTTTGAGGGGTGTGGTGAGACGGGGCTCACCTCGGTGGGCCAGCATACAGGGTGCACCTTGATGGTGCACGTCTTGCAGTCTTGTTGCTGAGTTTGGGAGACAGGCCACAATTGTAGGGTGCCGCTTGTAAGATGCAAGGGTGGCGTTTGGTGCCATTGCTGACGTGCCACAGGTGAGGTTGGCAAATAGTGACTGGCAGTGCACCCGGAGTGGTACCATGCTTCATCTACAGTTCTACATGGTACACCCGGGATTCTTGGGCCCACAACATGCCCCCCGTCTGTCAGTGGGACCTAGTTCAGCACAACGAGCCTGACATGTGCATCCTATACCTCGGTGGTGCACAGAACAGGAAGTCCAGCACAAAGGCAGGCACCCCGTTGAATGTTGGGGAGGCAGAATGCTGGGTGGCATGGCATGTTGTGTTGCATGGAAGCAGGTACACCGCAGGACACACCGAGCATGAAGTTCAGTTTGATGTTGCTCTGCCATCGATGCCGGTGAACGGTGCACCACATTGCATCTAGCAAAAAAGGCCCTGTTCATCACTGTAGCCTGCAAGGCAGGGGGTGTCATTGATGATCAGTCGCCAGTTGTGCAGCCGATAGATACTCATACGGGTATCGCATCGATGGCCCGACAAACAGATTGGGACCACTTGCTGCTTGCTAGCGAAGACCTGGTCTTGAGGGTGAGTGCCTCAGATGGCGAGCTTGCTGCAGTCGAACATTTCCACAGCTCAGGCGGCAGGCAGCTGCCCATATCACCCACAGAGGCCGGCCTCCACGTCGGCATGCTCCTGGGCTTCGCAGGAAGGCCAGGGCTTCCCCAGGGTGGAGCGGGATGTGCTGCAAGTGGAGCAGTTCTCCCAGAAGCTGCGAGCCAAGGCAGCGCGTGTGGATGCCACCAGCGAGGCACTCGACGCCAGCAGGCTGCTCGCGCAGGAGGGGCTCAACCCTCGCAGGCGAGGAGGAGGAGGAGGAGTGGGGCTGCTACTGCGCTTGGCCTGCGGGGTTGGGGTGCTGGCTGCCTGTATGTGGCGAGCTTCGACCCCAGTGTCTCGCATAGGCAGCATTGGCACTTACGGTCAGCTACTGTTGCTAGTACCCTTTCTGAAGGAAGGAGGGAGCAAGCACTGTGCGACCGCAGCGGTGTGGTGACTCCCTCCTTGCCCCCCTCCTGGCAGGCTGAACCAGGCCCTGCAGACCTTGCAGCTGCGCCCCACCTATGAGGATGTCTTCCAGGTGGAGACTTCTACAGTAGACGAGTACTTGCAGCAGGTGCGTCGGTGTGCCCACGCTTTACTGGGAGTGGGCATTGTGGTGGGCGCTTGGACCAATGCTGCTGGTGTTAGCAGACGCATTGCTTACCGTGCCCGGGGCCTCCCACACACACCACAGGTCCAGGGGAAGGGCAGCACGCCTGAATACAGCAGGACACACTGCGTGGTTCACTGTCACACCCCAACGATGCTCCATGCATGTGTAGTGACTGAGTGGTGTGGGGTACATGTCTGTACCGAATGCGTAGGGCGTGACAACCATCCTTAGGCCGGGCCCTGGGTGCGACTGCAGGTGCACCAGTCGATCACGACAACGGCAGTGCAGCAGGCGCAGCGCAGCACAGCGGCAGCCTTTGAGCAGTTCATGGACCGGTGCTTGCACGCCAAGTGGGAGGAGGTACGCCGCCACAAACCAGCACAGGGGTTTCCTAGATCGCTGCTAGCTTGACGGACCCTCACCAGCGCTGCAGCAGGAGAGGCCAAGTCTGGCAGCTCTGTGTATGCCATTGCTGGCGCATAGTGGCGCACGTATGAGGCTAGGGCATCAGTCGGGTGTCTCCAGCAGGCAGCAGTGCCAGCCCACCTGTGCAGGACTATGTTGGACAATTATGTGTGACTGATATCAGTGCGCCCGCGCGGCTTTGGGGCAAAGAGTGAGGTGTGCACCCTGGGCACCAGGCTAATCCTGACAGGCACGAGTGTTTTGATGGGATCCCTTGGCTGGACAGATCGTACATTGCTCCTTGTGAAAGTGCCAACTTGACTCGTGCAGGAGAAGCGGGCTCTCCTGGAGTCTGTCGGCCCCTACAGCGCGGCCGCGGGCGGCGGCGCCTTTGGCGCCCGCACTCCCGGCCCCTCCCCGGGGGGCTACCTCTCACCCTACGCCCGCACGCCCTCCTCCTTCACCGGCGGTGCCGCCGCCGGCACCCCCGGCCGCGGCGGCGGGTACCACAACGGCGGTACTCCGCTAGCGGGCCGTACGCCAGGCAACGGCAGCCTTGCCGCCGACACGCCGCTGGTGGCGGGCGGGCTGCAGCTGCGCGGCCGCGCGGCGCGCTATGCTGAGGTGGTCCGCAAGGTCAACCAGGCCACTGCCAACAGGCAAACGTACGAGGCGGTGGGCGACTTTGCGGCCGCCTGTGCCGACGATAGTGCAGGTGCGGAGGAGTTTTGAGGACTCGCAGCGTTAAAAAGGAGAGACACAAGGTGAAAATTTCTCGTTGCCTTCGGAGTGTGTCACTGGATTTCCGAGCATTAACAACAGGGTCCCGCAAGAATGTACAAGCCAACCCTCTCCATGCTGTCCCACTGTGTCTGCGCAGGTGACAAGCGCACCAGCATCCACCGCGTGTGGCAGGTGCTGCAGCACGTCCTGGGCAGCGGCGGCGTGCTGTCTCTGCCGGCGGTTGCCAAGGCGCAGCGGACCGAAGCGCTGCTGGCAGGGGCCGTCAAGTACTTGGAGGAGTCCTACGTGGCGTACATGCAGAACGTGGTGCAGACACACCGCATGCAGGTGGGGGAGGGTGATTCCCAGGGGACATGAGTTAGGCAACGCCGCGCAGGCGGTGGTTGCTCTTGGCGGAATAGTATTAGTTGTTTGGTTCCGGGGGCAGTTTTGTGTTGCACTTGATTTGCAGTGTGCTCCTTGCCCATGCCGTTGCAACGTTGACGGGCGTGGACAGGGCACGGCTTTCTGTCGTGGGCCCCTCCTTACACCTTGGCAGTGCGATATCAAAGCGATGGGGATGGAATGGAGCAAGGAATGAAAGAGCCACAAGCGGCCTGGCAACTGCAACTTAGGTTGGTGCACAACACAGCGGGGCTTTGATGTGAGCCTTCCAACCCCCCTGCCTGGGGTCCCCTCATGCACGTCCCGCCATGTGCCGCTTGTCGCTGCCGGCAGCCCCGGCGCCACTCCCGTTTTCTGAAGCCTGGTGCTTGCCTCTTGCCATCCTCCGTGCCTCCATGCCAGGCGCGTGCCGCCTGCCTCCAGCCCTCCTGCACATGCTGGCTGGCATCCCTCCCTCCCACATCGGCTGGCGTCCCTCCCACATCGGCCGGCGTCCCTCCCACATCCCCTGGCATCCCTCCCACACCGAGTGGCATCCCTGCCTCCCAATCCCTCCCACACCGGCTGGCATCCCTCCCTCCCAGATTGGCTGGCTGGCTGGCTGTGCCCTGCAGGCGGCGCTGGGCGGCAGCCCCTCCCGCCTGGGCCTGGTCCAGGCCTTCCTGCGTGTGCGGGAGAAGGAGCGCGGGCTGCTGGACTTTGACCAGCCGGGCGGGGTGGACACCACCTGGCAGCGCATCTACTGCTGCCTCAGGGCGGGCTTCCATGCGGAGGCGCTGCAGGCAAGCACTGGAAGCACTGGACTTCTCCTGGGAAGGGAGGAGGAGGGACGCCCTGGAAAGGAGCAGTGCTTGTTACAGACGCAGTTTGTCGGCCTGCTGCCCTGGGGCACAGGCAGCCCCCCTGTGGTGCTGGTCGGGCAGGAGTCGGCCGCGCATGCACATGCAAAGTGCAGTGTGTGCAATGCCTTGCCAGGCTGGTGTGTGCCGAGGCCACTGACGCGACTGACAGCCGAGTCCGGCTTCCATGGAAACATAACCGTGCCATTCGCCAGTGCCATGTGGATCCTGTTCCCTGGGGAAGGCGGTTTTTGGTGCGTGCGTCTGCTCACACGCTCTCCTGCCATCCATGGTACATCTGTCCACATTGGCCTGACTGAGCGCGCCACACACAGGAGTGAGTGCTGGCGCCACTGGGCGCACAGACTCCCACACCTGTGCTGGGTGGTGGTCCTAGTAATCCGGCTTCATAGCCGGCGCCTGCCCTTGCAGGTGGCCCGCGGCTCCAAGGAGGTCGCCACACCGCGGGCGGGTGCCACGGACTTTGGCCGCATGCTGCAGGAGTGGGCAGAGGGCGGGGGCCGCCCCCTGTCGGTGAGTCGGCCCGCCCACTCTGCCCAGCAGTGTTTGAGCTTGACCCCTCGGGATCAAAGAAACAGTGGCGGCTTCCGTGGCGGCTGCGCCAATGCCGCGGTTGACCCCACTTGGTGCCTGTTGCGCCTTTCCCCCTGGAGGTATGTGACGGGACTGGGGGATGCCCCTGGCCCAGGGATTTGGCAACCCACAGGTGCCCATTTTAACCTTCCTATGCAGCAGCACTCTCCTGTGGCGCAGCCCGCCCGAACCACCCTGACCCTGCTCCCAGTGCTGGCCCCTGTACAGGGCCGCGCCGCGGCCGACCTGACCCAGGAGTGCGAGCGGCTGCTGCGGGACAGGGCGGCGCGGGCGCGGCAGCCCTTCTACGCGCAGCGGCTCATGGCACACGCGCTGCTGTGCGGCAACAACCACGCGGCGGAGCAGGCGGGGAAGGCAAGCTACCGCCCTTGTCAAGGTTGCCTGCCTGTCGGGGGGGGGGGGGCAGCCTGAAAGGCCCGCGGCTGGGTGCGCTGGGTGTGTGCCTCTAGCGTGCCCTTCTGCTGCCCCGGGATGGGGTGGCTCTGCGGCTGCATGTGGCTGCCTAGTCGCTGGCTGGATGCTGCACGGCAGGATGGGCAAGGTGCTGGTGTGACGGGCGCCCAGAGTCTTGCTTGGGGACTTCTCCCGCCAGGCAGCCAGCACGTGACGAAGCCTGGCACCAGCCCTGGTGGTGATCCTCAGGGCCTGGGTCACATTTCGCCAGAAGCACAACCCAGGTCACATATGGGAGCATGCCGGCAGTAAGCCAGGGGCCAAGCGCAGCAGGTACAAAGGGAAGCCTGCATAGCTGATGAGAGCTTGTAGGTGACGCGCTCACGGCCTTAGCATCCCCTGAGAAGCGGCCTGGTGAGTGGTGCTCGCAGGACTTCCCTGCCTTCTTCTCAACCATCGAGGACTTTTTGTGGTTCAAGCTGCGCCTGGTGCGCGTGGACGACAAGGGGCCCTCAGCCTCAGTAGGGGCAGGTAGGCTCACTGTCTGGCTGGCTGGCTGCCCCTGTGTGCTGGCTGGTGAGGCTTTGCGCAGCGCACATGCTGCAGCTGGAGATGTCCTGCCCCTTGTGCATACTGCCTCCCTGGCAACAACCCATGCCTGCCCTTGGGTTTATAGGTTTGTCCAGTGTTGGTGTGCAGACGAGAATGCTTGTGGCGACGATGCATGCAGCAGTGCATGGGACTTACCCACAGTTTGCCGGCAACGCCATGCGCCTTTCAGCATACAGAGTGTCAAGGCGATCCGCGCACAGGAGCTGCTTGGAGCCCGTCTGCTTTGCACCTTAGGTCCCCTACTTGCCGGCTGCAAGTGGGCCTGATGCGGTTTGGTACTGCAGGGTACTACGAGGTGTACACGCTGGCGGACCTGCAGCAGTACCTCCAGCAGTACCCGCCAGGCCACTATAGCCACAACGGTGAGCAGCCAGTCTGCTGGAGGGGGGGGAGGGGGGCAGTTTCTTTCTGGCAAAAACCTTGAAGACAGTGGGGCCCTGGGACCATCTGTATTTCACTGCTTGATTTGTCAGGTTAGCCGTTTTGCAACCGAAACAAAGGAGGTAAGTAAAGATGAGCCAGTGGTGAGCCCGCGCCGTGCTGCCTGTGCAGGCAAGGAGCCCTTGTTGTACGTGCTGGTACTGCTGCTCAGCCTTCAGTTCAGGTGGGATCTCAACATGCCACGCACAATATGCCAGTGAGCTTGCTAGTGAATAGTTATGTGGGCGAGGCATGCTGCCCAGCCCTCCGATTAAGAAGCAAGTATGTAGGGCTGACAGCCGCCGGGGAAACCTACCGTTTCCATCAAAACCGTGATAGAGCTTGGCCCGGTTTGGCGCCGGGGGAGGATTGCGCCTTCAAGCCGGATCCCGGCTGGGTTTTGAGGCAGCTTACAAAAGCTGTTGCGGCTGCCTCTTGCAAAACGCGCACCCAGTGCTGCCCGTGATATCTAGACCTTTGTGCGGCCCTGGCCAGCCGGCCTGGGTGGTGGCCATAACAAGCAAGGCTGCCTAGCGGGTGCTGAGGTGCAGGGCTGCCGTGGACTTCCTTGCTCAGGAGGCATCCACCCGCGACTACCGGCTGGATGCCGTGCACCTGGGGATCTGCCTGCTGCACTATGGCGTGCTGGGGGCGTCGGGCGAGCAGGACGCAGGTGGGGGCGTGGCCTGGGGGGACAAGGGGTAGATCCCCAATCACATGCTGTCATGGAAGGACCATCTGCCTATTCCTGGCCATTGAGTGGAGGCTTCCCAAAGGAATGGCTTGGGTGCTGGAAACAGCGGCAGATATGGCACAATACAGAAATGAGGGCGATGCATGGTGCTGCCAATAGCAGCAGAAGGTCCCCTAGGCAGCGAGACTGGCTGGCGTGGCTGGTTGTCTCTTTGGGAGGGGCATCGCAAATCCAGGGAGGCCGATAGATAGAGATATTATGCCTGTCAGGAAGGGGGTGCAGCTGCAAGGCGGGGGGGGCAAGGGAGAGTGGTGATTCGCCCAGTGCCGCAGCAGCACTCCGGACCCTTCCCTGGGCCAAAGACCAAAGACCCATGTGCTCAGGACCAGCGCCATGCCTGCTGGAACCAGGCATGGTCCTAGGCTGGCGCAGGCTCTGCAGGGGACGGCAGGCATGAGTCAGTGATGAGTCACGTCTTACTGCCGTGCCCAGCAGGCGCCGGCGCCCGCGGGCTGGACCCAGGCACCCTCATCCACCGCTACGGCAGGGAGTTCCTGTACACGGATGCGGAGGTGAGCTGGCTGCAGGGGTCGGAGCGTTGGAGGCGCTTGAGGTGGGGTCTTAAGAGGCAGGCTGCTTGCTCCAGCTCCCTGGTTTACTGGCAGCAAGAGGCAGGCTGGGACATCAAGGCAGGTGGCCCAAGGGGACCACACCTGGTTGCCTGAAACCTGCCTGCTTGTGAATGACTGTCATTGTCTTTTCCACGATCTATTGCACGGCCTGCCTCTCCGCCAACCACGGGTGGACACTCAGAGTTGCCCTTGGCATGCATTCCTGCGGTGTTTGACAAGACTGCCGGCCACACCCCAAACTCCAGCCACGACTTAGCCCCGCCTATCTCCTCCTGGCAGCGCCTCCCTGCTTGCTGCCACACCTGGATTGAAGCCTCACATGCAGCTCGCCTCTGCCGCTGGGGCCACCTACGCCACGGCACTCCCACATACCCCATGCCGCCTCTGAGCACCGCCCCCGCACCACCTTGTGCATGTCCGCAGCTGGCCCTGGAGTACTACATGCTTGCCTCCGAGGCGCTGGGCGGGTCGACCGCGGTGAAGGGCCAGCTGCTGCGGGAGCTGCTGGTGGAGAGCAAAGCGTATGGTGAGCATGCAGGGGGGGGGGGGGGGCACATGCCTGGAGGGAGTGAGGCGTGTCGTGAGCGTGGAGGGA
>BBXU01002332.1:0-37171 GCA_001598975.1 Parachlorella kessleri
TAGAAAGGGCACATGCCTGGAGGGAGGGAGGCGTGAGCGTTCAGGGGATGTGCGAGGCCAGCAGGTGATGCCGAGGGAGTGTAAGGGATGTGAGGGGCAGCTCCTGGGGCACCCCTTGGAAGCTGTGCCTAACCTCGGGCAAGTTGTGCTGGGTTGTGAGTGTATAACCGGGTAGTACTATGTTTCCTCTACCGGTGTGGGCCAGCCCCCCTCCCCGGCTGCGCTGTGCAGGGTTTCTGCTGGGCGGCGGCGGCGCGGGCGAGGGCGGGGCGCTGGCGCGGTTCATGCCGGACGCGGCCGAGCGCGGGCGCGTGTTGGAAGCAGTGGCCCAGGAGTGTGCTGCCGCGGCGCAGGTGAGGGGTCCGGGGCAGGGTTTGTCTAATGAGTGTCTGCTCCTTTGGGCATGCATTGTTTGTGCCGGGGGGACATACAACTGGCAGTGTCTGAGGTGTAGAGTTGCCTCCCAGCCAGCCTAGTTGAAGACCCAGAGTTCCTAATCAAGTGAGGGGCCAGGGTTGCAGAACAGCGGCGCCCCTGCCCATACTCCCCAGCCTGCCAACCTTGCTGTGCCATGCTGCGCTGTCACCACCGGCCTGCGCATCGCAGGGCTGGGCGGCTGGACGGCTGACATGCTCCGTGCTGCACCCTGGTCACCCGCACTGTACTCTGCTGTGCCATGACACGGGTGACCTGCGCCGTGCTGTACTGTGCTGTGCAGTTGGAGGAGGCGGTGGAGCTGTACATGTTTGCGGGCCGGCCCCGGCACGCGCTGCGGATCCTCAACCACTGCCTGGCAGACCTTGCGGCAGCGCAAGCGGGTCCGACGGGGGCGGCGGCAGCACAAGGTACACAGTTTGCACTTACCTCTCTGTGCATTGCATAGCAATGGGGCTTACCACTTCTGACACACGAGGAGGAGCAGGATAGGGGTCCTTGTTTCTCCATGGGATGAGGGTGGACTGATACTCGCCGGCTCCGGCGAGGGGGTCCTCAGCCACGAGCGGCAGCAGGGCCAGCAGCAGCATGGAACCCTGACGGCTTGGCCAGGCGACTGCTGCGGCCGTCCCAATGCGGCTGCCCTACTGAAGACAGCCAGTGCCGCTGTTCCCCTAGCTTCTGGCCCTGGGTGCCGTTGCCATGGTAGGGGGGGTGCTGCTTGCTTCCTCCTGGGCCGCCGTTCCCAGCCGCTGCCAGTAGTTTAGGCCACCGTTAGCTAGAGAGCTGTAAGTAATGGTGACCTCCAGCTCAGTCACTGCAGATTAGGAAAACACATTGGGCTGGGCAAAAGTGGCAGCAACGATGGCAGAGCCTTGTCGCTGAGCAGCGAGACCTCCCATAATGGATATAAACCCGTTGCGGTAGTGGCCTGGAACAATATGGGGGCTCCTGGGGGCAGGCAAGGGCAAGCAGTGA
The DNA here is from genome assembly GCA_001598975.1 of Parachlorella kessleri. Taxonomy (NCBI): domain Eukaryota; kingdom Viridiplantae; phylum Chlorophyta; class Trebouxiophyceae; order Chlorellales; family Chlorellaceae; genus Parachlorella; species Parachlorella kessleri. Next base: position 1,414 of record BBXU01002332.1, read on the forward strand.
GGAAAGGCAGTGAGCCTTCAGCGAGACATGCCAGTGTCGATCGCATGGGCCCCTGCATACAAGGAGATTGCAGGTGGTTCACACCCCCGGGCCCCTCTCAAGCGGCAGGTAGAGAAGGTGTACCTTGGCTGTGCACTATGTACTGCAAGCCCTGGGCATGGCGTGCGCTGGTGCAGGAGGCGAGGACGCGGCAACCGTCATCTCGCGGGGCAACGCTGCGGCGGCTGCCATCACGGGCGGCGGCGGCGGCGGCGGCGGCAGCGCCGCTGACCCCGCTGACCTGGCGGAGGTGGAGGCCTTTGAGCAGCTGAAAGTGATCCTGGACCTCCTGGCTGCCAGCAGCAGGTGGGGCTGGGGGAGGGCAGGAGACAGGCGGGTGGGCAGCAGGGGCTGCCGGCCCAATCGTACAATTCAAGCTGGTGTCCTTCTGGCTTCTGGCTATCCAAAGTCCCGGCTGAGGTGTAAGTTTTCTGATGAAGTTGGAGACCAGGATATCCAACGTGGGGGTGAGGCATTGCGGGCCGGAGGGAAACGGTGCCACAGACTGCACATGAAGACCTTGGTCTGAAGTCCGCTAGGCGGAGGAGAAGCAGTGCCGCTATGATGCATCACCCCAGACAGCAGGCAGTGAACCAGGATCACCTTAGTGCCCCATATGCTTTCGTCAGCTTGCCCACGGCAGAGCGTAGCCGTGCATGTGGCTGAGGCGTGTTGCACGTCGGCGCAGGGGGGAAGCCTCGCCTAGGGAATCAGAGACTGACTCCTTGCTGCGCCGCACCGCCCCTGCTGGCCCTCTGTCGCATGCAGGGGGGACCAGCCGCGGGTGCTGCAGCGGCTGGGCGACCTGCCCTTCATCCCCACCGAGCGCTTCCGCCTGCAAGTCCGGGCGGCCGGCGTGACCTCGCTGCACCCGGCGGGTACGTGGGCGTGTGGCATACACACACACACACAGAGAGAGGGGGGGAGAGACACACACGCACAGAGAGACACACAGCAGTCCCGGTTGTGTCTATGAAAAATCATGGATGAGGTAAAAGTGTCGTGCTTGGGCGGGTGAGGCATTGCCTGCTGCTCAGATGCCGTGGGCAGGGATCTGTACCCGCTGAGACTAGGTTGGTGCCAACAATCTAGGTTGGTGCAGCCCAGCCAGGGACGCCGCCAGCCAGCAACGCTAGCTAGGTTTATGTAGCTAGGCGGCATCGATGCCCCCACTAGCAGCAGGATACAACTCTGCCTTGGTAACTTCACCTCACCGAAACACCTGTGCTCCCCACCCCCAAACACGCCCACCCACCCACCCACCCACCCCTTCCCACCAAGCCATGCTGCTGTGGCCACCCTTCTTGTTGTGCATCCCATCCTGGAAAACTTCGGAAGTTGGTCCCTATCTTCCCCGCCCCCGGTCTGCCTGCTGCCTGCAGTGGCCCAGCAGCTGCCTGCCGTGCTGCTGGCAGCCGCCACAGCGCTCGCCCGCGCGCGGCAGCAGGAGCAGCTGCGCACGGTGGTGGCGTTTGCCGCGGCGGTGCCCGGCAGGATCCCCCAGGGAGTCTACCAGCAACTGAACCAGCTGCAGGCCTCCCTGGGGTGATTAGAGCCCAGCCCAGCCAAGGCCGTCCCGTGGGCACTTGCCCCCCCCCCCGCCATGCCAACTGGCGGTCACGGCGGTGGGATGTGGCCCCAGCGCAGTGGCACAGGCTGCATCCTGAGGCTGCTGCGGGGATGGGTGCACCAGCAGTGCGCGTGGGGCTGTGGAGGGGTGCGCGCCCCTGCCCGGCGCACGCTGGGAGGGAGCAGCAGCCTAGGCGAGTGCATCTGGTTGGGCCCTGGCGGCCACACTTCCATGTCTGAAGTGTAGTGGGCACGGAGCCCTGCATTGAGTTGCTGGTGGTGGAGGCACCTGAGGGCCGAGCAGTCATGCTTTCACATGCCTTCCACAAGCTGTCGCTGAGTGTGATGTCTGGTTGCGGAGTGCTTGCGTAGGTTTGACTGGTTTTGCAAATGTGGGCTTCCAGCTTGTCTCCCCTCCCTAATTCTGCCTGGTTTTTGACGCAGCTGGCACCCGCCACACTGCTGTCTGACCCCTTCCTTTCACTTGCATTTCCATCTTAAATGTGGGCTAGAGGGCGGGTCAGCCCTGGGCGTGGAAATCGTTATTGCCCTTGCCACTTGCCCTTGCCCTTGCCAATGGGATGCATGTGACAGCACCCTCGCCAGTTGCGCGTACTGACGCTGTCACAAACAGGCTAAGCGGTGGAGCCCCCTGCAAACCGTGTAAGAAAGGCGCTGCCAGGCTTTCACCAGGGCTGAAAGGCTGACAAGCAGAGCTGAAGGTGTGGAGCGGACAGCAGTCTGTGTTGGCTTCCTAGGGACACCCTCGTCAAACACGCTGTCCTTCTCCAGTCCCTGGCGGCTGCTCTAGCGAGGAGCCACGCAGCTTCTCATCGCCCACACCTCAACCCTGCCCCAAGACTGGCTTCTCGTGTCGACCGCTGAACAACCGGATCACACGGGACCCAGCAGCGCTTGCCCTGTACGCAGTGTGTATGAGCACAGGCGTACTGACAAAGCTAAAGCCCCAGCTCTGGGCCTGACTGGGCCAGCATGGTCGTATCCATCCTCATGAAACCATACCATCAACGCCTGCCAACGAGCTGCCGTGGTAACTCGCCCAGTACGGAATATAAAAGGGTTGTCCACGGGAGTCCGCTCGCCGGCTATTTCGTAAGCCTCGCATACACAGTATGTTCGCTGCCGTCGCCAGGAGGCGACACAAGTACGATGCGAAGCGAGCAAATCAAAGTTATCTGAACCTCGTGGCTGCCACAAGATCATGGGTTCCCAAAATGCCATGACGCATTGCGGCGCCCATACAACTGACGCCAAGTATACTCACAAACGCTGCTGCACGGTACAAGCGAGCAGCACCGCCGATTAATAACTAGCGTGGGAAATGGAGAATGCTGAGACATGCCGAGGACCAAGGTTAGTCAAGCTTCTGCCGGTGGACACTGGTATGGATTCTTTGATTAGGAGGGGGACCAACCTCCTTTGTACTGGAAGCCGGTTTCCTAGGCGTATGGGCACAAGCCTGTTCACCTCTGTCACATACAGGTTACATTGCGGCTCCCCTGCCTGCATGGCTAGCAGCCCCCCTTCAGGACGCGGAGAAGAACCCGGAGAACGCGGAGAAGACAGGGATAGCTCAGCTGGGCAGCCACCTGGGCCCGGAGAAGCGTTCTGTCAGGCGGGTGGCTGTCTCTCCCTGCCAACAGATGCAGAGGCCCTTGCTCATGGCTCACTGCTAGTGTTCCAGTCTGCCTTGCAGCACAGCCTGAACGCCAAAGCAACTCGGACGAGAACCAAACATAGCTTGGCTTGCGTGCAGGTGCCCAATTGCACGAGCGAGCCTGGCGAAGGCGATGCCAAGTACTACAAGGTTGGTCACTGGGGCTCCTTTTAACCCTGCTGCTTTAGCTTTTACATAAATATGGCTGCAGTAACGCTGGCAAGTCCTGTGATGGTGGAGTGGCACCCAGGCATGACACGCGTATGGTTTCTTCCCTGCCCCCCATGCAGCGCTTCAGAATCTGCCGGCAGCATGCCACCCAGGCGTCTGTGGACCTAGAGGGCCAAGTAGTGCGCTTCTGTCAGCAGGTGGGGCGGCTGTTGTTGCGCTTCTCGTGTTTTGTGACGCTCGCTGAAGAAGCCGCACCACTCTTTGTCCGTACCACCTCTGAACGCAGCTTCCGCACCAGGCGCTCGTCCTGCTCTGGCACTGAAGCTGTGTTCATTTTGGACTGCAGTGTGGCCGCTTCCAGCACATATCGGACTTTGACGGGGACAGGTGGGCAGACCAAGAAGGCTTCCTGGCTTGGTATGGCATGTATGGCCCAAACTGTCTGCGCAGAGAGGAGGGGTCCCTTCCTGGCCTGCAAGGACCCCTGTATGGCGCTGCATGCCACGCTGCCAGGACGGAGGAGCTGGGGAGGTTCTGTGATGAGGAGAAGGGCTGCAACAGGGTGCCTGGCTGCCTCCTTTTCCTCGCAGGCGGAGCTGTCGGGCCTCACTAGAGAAGCACAATGCTCGGAGGCGGCGCGCTGCCACGACAGCCACGACCAACAAGATCCCCGCCTATGGCCGGGTGAACGCGGCGTACCTGCGCAGCCAGCAGCTGCTCCAGCAGTCTGGGGGGGATGTGCGCAGCGGGGACAGCAGCCCCGCGCAGCACTCTAGGCCAACCAGCCAGCAGCAGTTGGTGCAGTCGCCGGGTGCGCCTTCCCTTCATAGACAGCAGCAGCAACAGCAGCAACAGGGTGGCTTTCCGCCGCTGGAGCACCTAGAGCAGCAGCAGCAGCAGCAGCAGCAGCAACAGCAGCATGGTGGGGCGGCTGCAGCAGCGCCCTACGAGCTGAGCAAGCAGCAGCAGCTGCAGCTGCTGCTCATGCGGCTGCAGCAGGCGCCAAGGGCTGCTGAGCTGATGGCCACGCTGGGGTTGACGCAGCAGCAGCAGCAGCCGAGCCTTCAGGCCGTGCAGCAGCAGCAGCAGCAGCAGCCGGACTGGGGAGCAGCAGCCGCGGAGCAGCTGGCGCGACTGGCGCGGCAGTTGCCTGGCCCTTCCGCGCAGTTAGATCCTCTGCTAGAGGCCTGGCAGTTGCTGGGGCCTGGGCAGGCCCTTGGGGCCCAGGGGCGAGAAGCGGAGGAGGCGCAGCAGCAAAGCCTGACGTCGTTCACGGCGCCTTCGTTGCAAGGCGCTGGCGCCGGCGCACTACTGAAGAGCACTGCCTCAGTGCAGCAGCCGGGCGTGGGGGCGCTGGGCCCCGCTGCGGCAGCCAGGCTGCAGGGCCTCCCTGGCTTGTTGCAGCGGGAGCTGCTGCTGCGGGCGGCAGGCTCGGCTGGTGGCGACAGTGCGGTCAGCAGCTTACTGCCAGAGCTGGACCTACTCCAGCAGCAGCAGCAGCAGTTGCTGCCGCGGCAGGGATCGCTGCTAGGCAGCGGGGCAGCCTTCCCTCCGCAGCCCACGGCCACAGTACCCATCAACCCCGCCGCAGCGCAGCTGCAGCGGGCACCCATCACCTGCCAGCCCTCACGGCCCCTCCCCACCCAGCAGCAGCAACAGCAGCAGGCGGAGCTACAGTGGCAGCTGCACGCGCTGGGCGCGTCGCGCGCGCCTTCGCTGCCCACCTCACCCTACGACCTGCCGCTGCGGCAGCCGTCCGTGCCTGCTGCTGGCAGCGACTGGCAGCGGTGGCCCAGCGGGGAGCCGGAGGCGCAGTCCTCTAGTGGGGGCGCCGGCGGCGCGGCCGCGACCGCGGGCGTGGGCGCCGGCTTTGGCAGCTGGCCGCCGCCGGCGCCCTCTGAAGCGCCGCCAGCGGCCGCTGCCGCGCCGCAGTACAGGTTCTCCAGCGGCGGCGGCAGCGGCTTTGGGCTGGCTCCGGCAGGAAGCACCGCCGCCACGAGAGCCTCGAGGGCTCTCGACCTCCAGGTAGGCTGGCTGCCAGAGGGTGCTCTTGCCACCCACCCTGCTGCCGCCCCTTTGCGTGTCTTTGCAGTGGCGGGGGGGGGATGGCCTTGGGGCTGGCCCTGACGTGAGGTTAGGGTTGCCAAGTGGGCTGGTTGTTGTGCGATACCAGAGATTCCTCCTGTTGTGATGCGCTGTGTATTGACGGGGTTGGAGCCCTTCAGCGTGGCATGAATGGTGGGATGGGGGAGGTGCGGCAGGGGTCACGCTGCACTGCAGCAGGCGGCTGCACACATGGTTGATGCGAAGGCTCTGCAGTAGGGGAAGCGTTGGAATGCGTCCCCCAGATTTGCTATGTTTTGCCCGCCCGTTGCCCTGCGGGGTGGCCCGGCTGCGTGCTGCGCGCGCTGGGCTGATCGACCCACCATGCTACATCTCGTGGCACGGTGGTACGGACGAGCCGGGGGCTGTACCAACAAGGAGTAGGCTGAGTGCTTGCCCCCCGACCGCCATACATCCCCCCGGGTGCTGTGCTGTGCTGTGCAGGCGGCGTTGGAGCGAGTTAGCCGGCGCTGGTTCAACCTGGCGCCCGACCATCTGGCCCCGCACGTGCGAGAGGGGGTGCTGCGGCTCATAGAGGAGGACCCGGTGGGTGTTGGGGCTTGTGAAGGGCTTGCTTGCAGCATGGATACATGCATGGGCTGGTGGCGTGGGGAGGAGCTGCGTGGGTTTGGGTCCATGTGGGTGCGTGGCTTGGGTGGGCGGGTGTTTGGGTGTGGGAGAGGTCTGGTGGTCCTGTGGGAGCCGCCTGGGAAGGGCTTCTCGTTGTAGGTGGTCCCCCTGCCTTGTTTGATGGGTAAGGGTGAGTAGTCATAAGGGTGGTGGTCAGGTGCTGCACGCCTGTACGCTTGCACCACCTGGCGGGGTGAGCGACTTTGGAAAGTGTTGCGTGCGAATGGCGGACCAGGCACATATAGCGGGCCATGCGGCTAATATACCCCGGTAGTGGCTGTGCCTGCTGACCTTTTGTTCCGTTGCCTGTGCTGCTGCAGGAGTTTGCAGACCAAGCAGCGCCGCCGTTGTGAGCCGGCGGGGCAGCCACAGTGGCGCTGGTAGAATGTCGTTACCTGGCAGCGCACCTGTTGCTCCTGCCAAGCATGCAGGGGTTGTGGGCAGGGATGGATGCATGACCTCCCCAAGGCAGGGTCTTGTTTATCCACAGCCCACACCCCTTCCCCTGGAGCGAGTGACCTGCTGGGTCCTAAGCAGTGGAAACCTTCATCACTACGGGTGCTGTGGGGCTGCCGCTAGGCCAGGGCAGGGGCTTCAGAAGGGCCCCACGGGCCCCCCAGTACTGGTGGTTCGTGCATGCATAGGTACCTGGTGCGTGGTTTAGGCTGGCGTACGTGCATGGCTACTTAGCAGCACGTTGGACCATTGACACGGCCAGCTGGGCCCTGCGTGGATCCTTGCCTTTGTGTGGGGCTGAGCGTGCACAGCGCTGGCGCCGGGCGCCCACAGGGCCCGGTCTTGTTGGGTACGACTTCCTAATCCCTTCCAAAATCTCTTGTATGCCCTTCATCTCTTCCCCCGGCTGCTGCCCATGCGGTAGACTATGTGTACATGTGGTCGTGGTTACCACATTGTTTGCAGGCAGCACCTGCCATTGGTGCCGGCTGCCTGCTCTGGGACTTGCAGGGTGTGTTCGCCCTGCCCATTGGTTGAGTTTTTCCTGCACTGCTGGCTATGTGGGCGAGTTGCGTCTTTGCTGGATATGAGGAATTGTAACCAGGTGTGCTTGTCGGCCACAGGGGGTGGATGGGCTGCAGGAGCTGCGCTGGCTGGCAGCTCAGAGCAGCAGTGCCATGGCTCAGATTTGGCTGCTGTACTTGCTGCCCTGTAGCTTTACACCTCAGTAGGGGGAGGGAGCAATTGTCAAGCCCGCCCGGTGACTGCTGGAGGCCCCACCGTGTCTGGAAAGCGTGCTTCGGGGTGGCCTTGAGGGAGTGATCTGCCGGCGTAGCCACCCAGGCAGCAAGCCCTCTGCTTGGGCCCTCCGGCCAGACTTTTTTGCAAGACCTCACCCTCCATAGATGCCTGCGTGGTCTAATCTGCTACTCAAATCAGCTCTTGTATGATGCTGGGCAGTCCAGCAAGCGGTGGTCTGTGTACCCCCTGTTCATACACCACGCCTGTGGCTACTCCTGTTTGGTAACTCTACCAACTACAAGTCGGTGTCAAACCACTCACCTCGACACGTTATAACGCGTTAGTCCAGTCCAGCCACTTGCAGACTAAAGTAGTGATCACTGTAAACGCCCTTGGGCTGAGACCAGACTACCCGGGCTGCGACGCTTGGCAGATTCGCCACTGAAAAAGGTGTGCTTTTCTCAGCACAACGAGCTGCTCACTTCGCTTACATGACCTTGCCTTATGCATGCTTTACGTTTGCCCTAGCAGACAACCTAGAAAGGCGCATGGTGGCAGCCTCGCTGCCGTGGTTCGTCAGGTATGCCTCGACAGCAAATTCTGGACCTCATTTCCGTGTAATCATACTGCCAGACTGATAGGGTGATATATCCGGCGGGGCCCCGCGGTGCCCCGTGTGATGCAGCGCACCCGCGCCACATTTTGGCACCGCTGGAAAAGCCACCGCTTGGGCCGCTGGATTTCTTGATCAAGGGACTTGGCTCCCACGGGCCTTGCCTGTGTCTAGTTTCACTTGTAGGCGAGAGCCGAAAGCCCCATGGCCTCACTCTTAGCCAAAGTTTCTGGCTTGGTAGGGCCTAGGAAGCGACGAGAGGGCCAAACAAGCAAGGAAGAGCCGCAGCAGTCGTACTACGATCGCTCGGACGCCACCTTCGAACGGCATTGTAGGACTGACAAGGGCAAGGGCGATGCTGTCTGCTGCGTACCCGGCTGTTCTCAGGCGCCCCCGCAGAAAGTTTACTATCAGGCGAGTGCCCTGGTTCGCTACCGTACTGCAAGGGAGAACCTGGTTCATGACGACTGACTCCGGAACTTGCCCGTCTTGCTCCGGGCTCTCACCACAAGTCGATTCCAGGAGTGGGACCCAGGACCGTGAGTGAACAACAACACTGGGGCCCACTTTGAGGAAGACTCGTTGACGCCAGTCCTTGTGTCCTACCATGTGTCCTGCAGAGGCATAGGATTTGCCTCTATCACAGCAACATGCCCGCCCTGGTCCAACAAGGAAAGACGCTGCGTTGGTGTCAGCAGTGCGGGCGGTTCCAAGGGCTGGATGAGTTTGACGGGGATAGGTGAGGCCATCGCTGATCCGCAGAGCAACCCTGGCCAACCCCACTGTTACACTGAGCCTACACGTGGCTTGTCTGCGGTTCAACTGGAGAGATTGTCAGCCCAGAGCCCGGCCTGTGCATCCAGACGTACAAACACCTGCCAGACGGTGTATGTCGCGCTGCAGGAAGACGTGCAGGGCGGTGCTGGAGCGGCACAACGCCCGCCGCCGCAAGCGCACCGCAGAGCAGGCCGGCGCCCGCAAGGCGGGCACGCCCCCGGTCCCACCTTCCACCACCAGCAGCAGTGGCACCAAGCGTGCCTCACCAGCCTCCACATCAAGTCGGCAAGCAGCTGCCGGGGCGGCGGCAGGCCCGCCCGTCAGCGACAGCAGCCAGGACAACGGCCAAGGCGGGGGCAGCGACCTGGGTGGGCTCAGCGCCGGCAGCGGCGGCGGCGGGGGGCGTACATCGCCATTTGACGAATCACCAGCCGGTGGTGAGCAGCTATTGCTGCTCCAGGACCCCAGCGGTGCCCCAGCCTGGCCGTGGCCACAGCAGCAGGCAGCCGCTGCCATGCATCACGAGCCGCCGCTGTCGCGGGCTGGCAGCGCGTGGGAGTCCATGCAGCCGCTCCCCTCCTGCAGCAGCTTGGAAGAGCGTCCTGCCGACAGCTGTGGGCCGCTCATGGCAGCCGGCAGCCAACAACTGCTGGCGGCACTGCAGCAGCAGGAGCAGCAGCAGCAGCAGCGGCGGACCGGCTCGCCGTCCACGCTACCGGGTGCTGCCGCTGGTGCGCCCAGCTACCATTCGGGCGCAGCTGTGGAGACAGCCTACCAGCTGGGTGACCAGGGTGGGCAGCTGGCAGGGGAGGCAGGCGGGGAGCTGACTTTGCTGATGGTAGAGGAGCTGATGGGTGATACCGACCTCAAGGACACCCTAGGGGTGTGCGACCTCTCCGTCCCGGTACGCTGGTGTTGGGTCCAAACACCTGAACATTGACATGCGGCCGTTGCGGGTGTTCCTGGGCTGTCTTTGTAAGCCTGCCTGTCCTGCGTCTGGGCCATGGGCAGTTAGGGAGTAGACGCCAGGCGCCAGGCTGGAGCAGGTCGCCAAGTGTGCACTGCCTTGCTGGGCTGCAGCCCCACAGAATAATGACATCAGGGTGGGCAGGATGCCATTCAACGCGCATTACCCCAAGCGCTGTTTTGTGGGGTCGTCCCTCGCCTTCCTCGTGTTACAGCTTCAGTTGGTATGTATGTTGCTATGCAGGAGGTACCATTGCTGGAGCCAGCCCAGCTGGACAATGACCTGCTTAGCCTGCTGGACCGGCCCTTCTCCAGCTGCCCGCTGCCCTCCCGGCAGGATCCGCTGGAGGCAGCGGCATCAGCACAAGGCCAGGCGTGGCAGCAGCAGCAGCAGCAGCAGCAGTACCACCACTACCAGCAGCAGCAGCACCAGGGGGAGCAGCAGGACCCTTGGTTGCACCACCTGCCATTGCCTGAGCTGGCGCTGCAGCCGCCATCGGCTACGGTGCCCCTCCTGCACGCGGCAGCTACCGCGCCTTCGCCGTTCAGCTCGACCCTGCCTCCTGCCGCGGCAGCTCCTGGCTGGCCTTCGCCCGTCTCCTCAGCACTCCCTGCCACGTCTGTCGCGGCAGTGCCCTCGCCCTTCTCATCGACAGTGGCCACGCCAGCATCGACCGCACTGCCTGCGGCTGCCGGCGCCTCGCCCTTCTCGTCCTCCATGTCTGCCGGCCCTGCCGGGGCCTCGCCCTTCGCGTCGGCGCTGTCGGCTCCTACAGCCGGCCTGGCCGGGCCCTCGCCCTTTGCGTCCACGCTGCCTGCCGCCGCTGCGGACCTTGCGGCGCCCTCGCCATTTTCCAGTACCCTACCCGCCCTCGCTGCCCCTGCGGTATTGGCGCCGCTGCCCCAGCAGCAGCCGTTGGTGCCTGACTTCCCTGTAGGTTCAGACTTCGCGGCCCCGGCTGGGCACATGGACTTTGGCACGGCGCTCTCCTTCCCGCTGGCACACCAGCAGCAGCGGCAGCACTACGGCCAGCAGCAGTACCAGCGAGAGCGGCAGTACCGCTCGCTGCAGCTGCTGCAGCAGCTGCAGAGGGAGCAGCAGCAGTACCTCAGCCACCAGCGGCACCAACGACAGCAGCTGCAGCAGCAGCAGCAGGCGCAGCATGTGCATGCCTTCACTTCCCCCAGCTCCTGGGACGGGTACTCCAGCATTGACAGCTCCAACAGCTGGCCCGCCACCGGTGGGCTGTCTGTGGCCAGCCTGACAACGCTGCACTCCTGGCCCCTGGTGGAGCAGGCCGGGCCGGGGGCGGCGGAGCAGCAGCACCAGCCAGGGGCGCAGGCGGCTGCCGACAGGCAACAGGTGCGCGGGCTGTGCCCTGGGCTGTCACTGCTTGCAAGCCTGTTACTTGGCTGGCTTGCAGCGGGGTGGCTGACTCCCGCGGCTGGTTCCTAGGCTCCTCTGTGCACATACTGCTTCATTGCGACCCTGCCCGCATGCACAGCAGCTGAGGTTGCCCAGGTCCATCAAATCTGTTTGGTGACATATCAGCCCCTGGCTGGCCGTCGACTACAGCCCAGCCTGGCGATTGTGGGTGGTCCTCCATGGGACTGCTTGGCGCTATGTGCTAGCTAGCTGCCATCATGCACTGACCGCTGCCCCTGTCTGCTGACTGGGTCTTCACCAGCCGAGTGGCTGTCGCTACACGCTGGCTTGGCTGGTTGGCTCAAGTGCTAACGGTGCCGTCAGGGGCACCGTATCTATCATCACCTTTGCGGCCAGGGTGCGACATGCGTTAACTGACCGACTGACTGACTGCTGACGCGTGCTGCAGGAGTACCTGGTCAGGCTCAGCCTCAAGCTGTTCAATGTGCAGCCTGAGGAGCTGCCAGATGGAGTCAGGCAGGACGTGGCCGGCCTCATTGCAACAGACCCGGTGAGCCGCGGTTGAGGTACATCAGGGGTTTAGTGTGCTTCCCAGGCCTGTGTGCTTGGTTGGTCAACCGCCATTGTAGGTAGCCGAGCCTTATTGTCGTGTTGTGGTCAGGTGTTATCCCTAATCCCTGCTTTCTGACTGAACTTCTCAGCACCCTCGCCCGCCCACTACCTACACACAAGGCTACTTTCATGCAAGACGAGTTGCAGGCAGGGCATCCTTCAGGCAAGGTCACCGCCACCCCTGCTGCCGTATCTGCCGACCGTGTATGTGTGCCTGCCTGCCACAGGCGCTGGTGGAGACGTTTGTGCGGCCCGGCTGCACCCACGTCACCATCATGGGCCTTGTGGGGCCGGCGGACTGGACCAGGCTGCGCAAGCTGGGCGCCCAGGGAGTGGCTAGCCAGCTGCTGGAGTCTGGCGGCTGGCTGCTGCCGGCTGCTGCTGCTGAGGCCGCTGGTGGGCAAGGAGCTCCTCAGGGACAAGCCTGGGCGGAGGAGATGCTGGTGAGGCATCAGACTGGCCTGTGGTGGCTGTCGTGGTGCCATGGCTAGGGTGTTGGCCTGGCTTGAGATACCACCTGTGTTGGGGCTTGCCGCTGCCAGGCTTACTTACAGCCATTGGTTGGTGGTTTGCTTTGGGAGCGAGGCCAGCTGAGTGGGTGCTTGCCGCTGCTCCGCCTGTGGCAGTGCAGGCTATGCTGCTAGCCAAGCTCAAGCAAACTCGTGGCGCGGTGTGGGCTTGCCTGGGACTCACATTGTGACAGTGAGCAACCAGCCGTGCTCTCGGAAGGCTGCCAGCCACAGCCTGCTGCGCTGTGCCTTGCAGGTTCAACTAGACGATGATGTCGTGGTGGTCAAGGGGGGCAGACTGGCGCACATTGTCAGCGCCTGTAGCCTGGCACCGCAGCTGCTGGCAGCACGGCCTGCCGCCCTGCTGGCCCAGCCTCTAAGCCACTACGAGGTTGCCGCTCCCCGGCCGCCCGCTGCAAGCTGCGCTGGCACGGCAGCTCCTGAGCCTGCAGCTGCTGCTAGGAAGTGGGACGCGAAGGGTGCGGCTACGGACGCCGGCAGTACAGTACTGCCAGCGGTGCCTGGCGTGGTGACGTTGTGGGGCTACCGTGTCAGTGGCTCGCATGACGTGATCATCTGCCGCCAGCAAGGTGTGTGGGTCGCCGGAGGTGTAAGCGAGTCGTTATGAGCCCCGTGATTGTTTGATTGATGGCTTGATGCTGCACTGCTAATGTCTCCTCTCTGGAATGGCTTCTTACTAAGAAGGGCTTGGCAGTGTCCGCAATGCTCAAGTACGCCTGTTGAGGGTGCAGAACCGCCGTCAGCCTTGCCCTGGGCCTGCCGTGCAGGGCGCGTTCTAGACCTAGAAATCCTTGCCAGGGGCAAGCTGCCTCACGCCGCGCGCCGGAGCGGCCGCGCGCCTGAGTGGGTGCTGGTGCGGCCGCTGGCATGCAGCCCTGGGCTGCTGCAGTTTGAGGTGCAGAGGGGCGGGCTCCTGAGCCAGACGGTGGGGGTGGCGGCGCTGCCCACGCCGGAAGCTGTGGCAGAGGCGAAGCGGGCGCAGCGGGTCCTAGCAGGTGTGTTGGCAGGGTGGGCCTGTGCACTTTGTAGTTGTGGCTGGCAGTTGGGGGCCTTGGGTGGTTAGCTGTGATGTTGTGCCCCTGGAGCAGGGCAAAGGATGATTGGCGAGGGAGGATCATCTTGCTGCAGGCAGTGTGGGTGTTCCTGCCTTAAAGTGAGTTAGCCTGCGTACCTGCTAGCTGCACATCTGATTCAGCCGTCGCATGTTTGGTGCGCTTGCGCCTGTGACAATAGGTGCGGAGGTCTGCTGACGAGGAGGCTCACGTGGGAAGCTTACTTTCTCTCCTCACTGTTCCCAGGGGCCAAGGGCGCAAGCCAGGCATTCTTGCAAGGCCTGGGCCTAGTCGTACAACAGCACCACCAGCAGCAGCAGGGCTTCCAAGCAGAGCCGCACCCGCTGCTTGCGGCGCTGGCGGCCCGCCTCCTGGCCGCTGCCAGGCAGCATGGCTGGAGTGCACTTGCCGAGCTCCTTGCGCTCGTAGCAGCAAGTGCGGCGGCAGTCAATGCAGTGCCTGCGGTTGCCGAAGCGGCGCCAGTGCTGGTCGCTGCGGCTTCTGATGCTGCAGGCGAGCTGGCAGAGAGCGCTGGCAAGGCATCACCCACCCAAAGTGCCCGCAGTTCAGTAGTCCGAAGCGTGAGCGCAGCAGGTCCAGATGCTGACATTGGCACAGCGGCCGCACTTGACAGCGCCACCTTGCTGGATCGGTGCCTGTCCCTAGAAAGCACTGCTGAGGGCCTGCCTAACAAGGGCACTGAGGCCGCGCAGCCTGCCGGTGTTGCTTACGGAGCGAGCAGCGAGGCCACTACTTGTCCTGCCCCTGCTCCCTCGGTTGCGGACGGCAGCATACCTAGCCCTCCTAACAGCGGCGGCGATGGGGCCAGCAACTGGGTGCAGTTGCGCCCTGCCTGGGAGCTCACAGCAGTTGCTGGCAAGCGCCTGTCTGATTGCGGCCAAGGCGTGGATGACGTGGCGGGCTGCTGTGCTGACACGATGACCAAGGTGTATGGCAGCTCCCTGACCGCTTTTCACTCGGTTGCCGAGTGCGCCAAGGTGGGAGGCGACTACGCAAAGTGGGTGGCACAGCAGATGAGCACGGTGGGGGCCGGTGGCAGTCATGGGTTGGGAAGTGCCACTGGGGCTCAATTTCATGCATGTGTTGCGATGCTGGCAGCTGCTACCGGGGCAACGCTGTTGCTCCGCAATGTGCTAGGGGAGGTGCAGTAGGGCAAACAAAACCAGAAACACTCGGGATGTGGCTCCTTTGTGCAGCAATTTCCTGTTGGTACTGATATGTTAAGCCATGATGACTCTATATCCCAATACCCTGTGAGTCACTATTGCTGGGAAGTTGGGTAAGTTTTGGGAGCTGTGAGGAATATCTCAACTCAACGCCCTTTTGCCTGGAACATCCATGGGTACAACGCTGGTTATTGACAATTGGTGGCAGACCCCAGGACCCCTTCGTAGACAGCATGGTGGTGGTTGTGAGCGATGATCCACTCCCTGCGCAGCTAGACTTGTTCGGAGGTCAGTTTACTATGCAGCAGGACACCTGTTTGGCCACCGCTCAACATCTTGGCTGCTTTTGGCTTGATCAGCTGCCGTATGTCTTAACTGTGATTCACAGCTGCTCTTGCAGCCGGTTGGGGCGGTACGACGTGTATGACTGTTTGTTTCAAAAGGCTGCATGGCCTAGCTCTGAAGGGTGGCCCGAGCAGACCCAAACCCACTTTTGTTTTGTTTGGGGTATTGGCTGACACGTCCTCCTCTTCGGGCTTCAAAGGAAACCCTTGCTGCTGTCCTAGTCCATATTGACGTGACGTTTTACACTGAGGGCACCCTGAGGCCCTCATTGCTTGGGTGGTTGTTGCTGATTCAAGCTAGCATTGCTGCAGCGTCATCGGCTGCCCCTCTGCGTGAGGCTTCCTCAGTCGGTGCAGGCCTTCATCTCTTAACTTCTGACAGCCTTTGTTAGTCACGTAAGCTGCAGAAAGTGCTCCAGCTTGTGGGCAAGATCGTTGAGGCATCGTAGTGGGACCATTCTGTGCCTTGTTTTGAGGGGTGATGGCACCTGCAGTAGCGTTACAACTGCGCATGTACAGAAGTAGGTGTGCCTGTATGCTTCAACCCCCAATGGCTTGTGGTGATGGCTAAGTCTCTCCCCATTGACAGTTCTGTCGTGGTGACAATTGCTTTTGGCATTTAGTTGTGGCAATGCAGCTTTCCAAATGGACGGTCATATTGTGTTGTGGATTGGTGATCACTGAAAGTGGTATCTAGTGCTGCCCGCCTTTGTACAGAACACTACGCATGGTGTTATGTGTCTGCCTGTGCTGAGACTCTTTGACGCATGTAAGTGCTCTACTGATGTGCTCTGGATATCATGAGCGTATGGGTCGTTCTGGTACAGATGATGATGTGACTGATTTCGAGGTGGCAAGCTGCGCTTGGGAAACAGACCCAGTGTCCACTTGGGAGCCAATTGTGATTATCGACGCTTGTCCACCTGGGCCCTCAGCATCTGGCCCAGCCTTGCTACTGTTTGCCAAGCAGCAGTGTGGGTTTGAGAGGCAGGTTTCACTGTTCTGGCACAGTGTGCTTACATGTCATCACCAGCCAGGCAGCGCACCTACAGGAGAGCCTGTTCCTTGTTAAGACGTACCAGGGCACTCACAATGATGCGGAGTAGTAACACATTAGAGTGTAGGTGCTGGAACCTACGTGCAGAGACAATGGCAGTGCCGCAACTGTCCAATCTTGGGTGGGTGCTGTGCTGTGCACCTAGTGACAGCGATACTTTAACATGTCCAAGACAAATGGGTAGCTCAAGTGTAACATTCACAGACACTTGCGGCTTGTTAAGTGAGTTCGAAGCCTGGGTTCCGGTGCCCACTTCTTTTCCGAACGTGCTGGAGCCATGAACCCCTCCCTGCTGATATCGAGGAGGGCCAGCATGCTGAAATCTACAGCGCTGTTTGGAAATGCGCAGGTGAGAGCACTCCCTGACCCCTTCCACACTACCTTGCTTGTAATAAAAGTCTGGGCTTTGCCAGTTCCTCTCTGATCCCTTAACAAAGTCGTCTCTTCGAAGTTGCTGAGCTGACCCGCCTGCCCTTCCTTGCAGCGGCAACAGCTCTGGGCCAGCCGCAGCAGCAGGGTGTATCGCAGGCACCACGTTAGCAGTACGCAAGCGCGGCGGGGGCTGTCTGAGCTGCTGTCGCTCGCAGAGAAGTGAGCAACACGCAGAGACTGGGCTGTTGAGGCTGCACGCTTTGGTCGTTAGTGGCTTTACTGCTTCCAGCCTAGACTCCTCACATCCTGCCTCTTCTGGTTCTCCCGTGCCATGTATGCCTGGCTGTGCTGACCATCAATTTGCCGGTAGCCCAACTGCAGCGAAAGCAGCAGCAGCAGCGTGTACAGCTACCTACTACTGTGCCTGACTGCAGGCCCAAGAGTGATAGGGAGCCACTGCGCGCCGGCAAGGTGTCACCGATGCTGGAAGTGCCCAGGCACATCCCCAGGCCGCCCTATACGGAACGAGGCTCGCTTCCAGACTGGGACCCCAACCCTCAAGTCCATGGGCCGGAGGGCGTTGAGCGTATGCGGGCAGCGGGGAAGCTGGCAGCAAGCGTGCTGGATTATGCGGGCACTCTTGTCAAGGTGGGTGGTGAATGTCTTCCTCCCCATGTTATGCTAGGGGTTGTCAAAGGCCTCTGTGTGTTGAGGCATGCCATGGTGCTGGGACAGCCCACACTACTGGCACGCTGGACTGGAGCAAACAACAGTGTGGAATGCTGGTTGGCTGGGGCAAGCAAGGCGGAAGGGGGGGGGGGGGGGGGAGGGTTCTCCTCATGGCTGCTTGGTCATGCTTGGGTATTAGACAGTTGAACATCATTGTAGTTGCGTTATGCATCAGCAATGCCGCACGCTACGATGTCTAACCGAGATACACGACGAGTGTCTGCCAAGGTGGTGGCATGTGCCGTGCTTTGCAGCCTGGAGTCACGACGGATGCCATAGACAGGGCAGTGCACCAGATGATCATTGACAACGGGGCATATCCATCTCCCTTGAACTATGGTGAGCATAGCGCCTGGCTACACAACAAGGCAGCAGGTCCAGAGAGAAGCAACAGGTGGCACAACTGCAAGCTGGCGCGCCCCGGCCCAAGGGTCATCCTCGGTGCAGGTCCCATGAGATTCCTGAACCCTGGGCACGGCTAGGTGGCGTCAGCAACAGAGGGTCCAGCCAGTGCCGTGCCACAGCCAGCAGGCGCTGCCTACCTTCGTGAGTCACCATGACTGCTTGCTGGCAGGCATTCCTGGCCAACAGTTGGTAGGCAGCGGCCAGTAGCACAGCAGCTGTATGCCACTCCTCCGCAGCCTAGTGGGCTGCACCGTGGCTGCGGCGCGTGCAGGCAAGTTCCCCAAGAGCGTGTGCACCTCCGTCAACGAGTGCATCTGCCACGGCATCCCCGACTCACGGCCTCTGAGGGAGGGTGACATCCTCAACATCGATGTCACCGTATTCCTCAATGTGAGGCTGCCCGCCTTGCTCTGCTGCCTGGCTGGCTGGCTGCGTACCTGCAGTAGCACCATACTGGACACTGAGAGCAGGTTACAACCGGGCGCTGGGTGCTGCCAGCAGTGCTTGGTCTGCGACAGTGTATGTGTCACTCCTTGGGGCAGCGCCATGGGTTGTTGATGACCTGAGGCTGTTTCCAAGTGGTGGTTGCACAGCAGGCTGTGAGCAGTCTGTGGTTGCATGGGCAGGGGTCCTAGGCCAGGCTGAAGTGGCTGAAGCTCCCGCTGTGCCTGCTGCTGAGCCAGGTTTGCTGCCTTGCTGCTTGCAGGGCCACCACGGCGACACCTCACGCATGTTCTACGTGGGGGAGGTGCCACCGGCCGCCAGCCGCATCTGTGAAGCCACCAAGGAGGCCCTGAATGCTGCTATCCAGAAATGCGGGCCAGGTGAATTGCACAGGCTGGATAGTGCAGACGGAGCCGTTGCACTCCTCACGTGTCTGAGGGGACAGAGACAGCAGCGACCGCTCGAAGTGTGGTGGCTATGCAAGGCAGCGTGTATTGCACTTATATTGGTGTGGCAGTGTGGTCCTAGCAGGTGACATGGGCTGGCATCCGGTTCCCGACGGGAGGGGAACTATCTGGCGGTACCATTGCCAAAGTGTGGGGCCAGTGGCGCGCTGCCCTGTGTGCACTACTATGCCATCCGCTTGTACGACCCCAGCCGGACCGTGTAATTTGTTGCAGCCAACCCAGCAGCTGCCCACTTGCTGCTGCTGGTGTTGCCCTGTGTTGGGATACACAGGGTTGGCACATGTTGCGGCAACATGACTGGGGCACATGTTGGTGGCTCGTCCAACTCACCTGCTACTAACTAGCTGGGCTTCTTAGGGCACGGCTAGGTGCCTCCCCACCTCCACACATTCACACCACCGTCACCCCCTTGAACCCTGTTGGGCCGGCCACCCACATGACCCTTGCTCATGCAGGGGTGCCCTTCAACGTGATCGGCAAGACCATCCATGCCATTGCCGACCGGCACAAGTACGGTGTGGTGCGCATGTTTGTGGGCCACGGGGTGGGGACGGTGTTCCATGCCTACCCACACATCATGCACCACAGGTGGGTGGGTGCTGTGGGTTGGACGATGACCCGACCGGGGCGGGTGTGCAGGGCTGGTGTGGGGTGCATACAGGCTTGCGTGAGACAGAAGCAGGGGGGATCAATGCATGCTATCATGTGCCGGCTGTGGCTGGTGCGAACGGAGAGAAGACGTGCTAGCCAACGGGACTGCCGCTACCAGCGCCCTTCCCAGGGTTTCCACTGCCGTCCTACCGCCTTATCCCCATGCCGGTGCGGCCCTGCATTCCTCTGCTACCAGGAGCTTGACTACACAGCAGTCCACTGCCTTCCGATCCGCCGCCCTGCCGTGCATTGGCGGCATGTAGAGCGGTCAGTTTGGGATGCATCACCTTGCCTGATGGGCCGGCATGCAAGATTCGGTCCTGCAGGAACAACGAGCCGGGGGTGATGCAGCCGGGCATGACCTTCACGATAGAGCCCATGTTCACGGAGGGCAGCACGCGGGAGCGGCTGTGGCCCGACAAGTGGACCGCGGTGACGGTGGACGGGGGGCTGAGCGCGCAGTGGGAGCACACGCTGCTGATCACGGAGAAGGGGGTGGACGTGTTGACGCAATATGAGTAGAGGGGCCGGCTGGCTGGACACAAGCGGGCCGGGCGGTGTTGGGCGGGCGGAGGCACCCACCCACCTTGCTCTGCTGCCACCCTGCGCTCCAGCCGGTCCAGCCGCAGCAGCACCTCCCAGCCCCTGCGCTTGGAGCGCAGTGCCGCTGGGTGCGGGGTGGCCCTGCCACCCGGTCAGCGGCCTGCCAGCAGACAGGGGCGCAGTGGCGCTCAGGAGTGGGGGGGGGGCACACAGCAGGTGGTGGCGAGGGCGCGAGCGAGGGGGGCGAATTTGATGGTGAGGGGGGGTTCTGATGGGGGTTTCCTGCTAGGCGTGCTCTCCAGACTGGATGTTGGTGAAGGACTGTGTACCAGTTGGAGGGAGGCCAGCCCTGGGGCCACTGGCCAGTGCAGCTAGGGTCTCTGACCAGTTTGGTCATGGTCATGGTGGCAGGTTGTACCTGTGGAGTTTCAATAGAAATGGGTGTGAGTGTCAATGCAGGCTGCACGTTGGTATGCCTTGGTGGCTTGGTTTATATGCCTGCCCGGCCTTGGAGCAACTCAGTAGTAAGCCGCACATCTACAGCGGGGTAGGTATATAACTTAGGGACTGTATGTGCACCCCTGTCCCGCCCATTCCTGACAGGCCGCTGCTGTGCCTGTGCGTTCCCTGCTCCCTTTGGCTCTCCTTTCTCTTTCTGCTTAGACCCTTGTGCAGCGGATCTGACCTCCTGTTCGGGTGGACACTGCCTTTGATGCTGCCTCAGCTAGCATGCCTGGTTTCGTGCTCGCACTGTACCGTAAGAATCTCCCTCTACTTACTTTTACTAACTCTTTTCCATGAGATTCTACTTATCCCTGAGATCCTAAGGTTGGCCAGGAGACTGATCCAGGGTGGAAACAGTGCGAGCGAAGTTGCAGAAAAGAATTGGTTAATGTTTGATGACAGGCAGCAACAACAAAAAAGAGCAGAGTAGGTCAGCAGAAAAATTGAAAGAAGAAGAAGCAGCAGCCCTTGGCGGAATAGGCAGGGATATGTGTGGTACAACTGCCATGCAGGAGTATAGGTATACAAAAGGTATACGAAACGCACGTACGGACCGCCCAACTCCCAAGCCCCAGCTCCTAGCAAGGGCATGTAAGCCTGGTAAAAGTGACCCTGAGGCTGCACGCGCTAAAGCTACATGGGCACTCCACACCACAGACTCCTGGCCGTACTACGTCGCAGCCGCTGCCGCCGCTGCTGCGACCGCCGCGGGAGCTGCATGCAACTGCTGCTGCAGCTCTGCTGCTCGCGTTGCTGTGGTGCTGCCTCCCTTGTCTAGGTGCAGCTTCCAGGCATAGCCTATCCCCACTGCTGCCAGGGTTGCTGCGGAGATAAAGCCTGCGTCCCACCACGTCAGGCCGCCGTGAGTCTGCCAGAACCTTCGCAGGATGGCTGCATGCCGCAGGTGCCGAGCGTCCTCGGTCTTTTGCCGGAGCCGCTCCGCTCGCACCTGCTTGCAACCGAGAGAGCAGGGAGCAACCGCACACTCTATCTCTTGAGTCAGAAAATCGACTTCGACGGCAGTGCCCGTGGCAGCAGAGAGGGGTTGACATAGTCGCCGGTTTGGTGGCAAATGCTGCCCTCACAATACTGGCGCGAAATGATCAGCCTGGTCAGCAACCAGACCTATAACCACAGCAGCAACGGACCAGCAAACTCGCCCCCGCTAGAGGCAGCTCGGCCTAGGTTTTGTTTCAACCACCCAGTCGAGCAGACCAACCCCTTGCCAGCCCCAGGTCACATCCTACATCTGGATAACACAGGCACTGAAAAATCCAAGTCTACATCCGCAACAAGCACACCTTGTTCAGCTTGGCTTCCTCTTTTTCCCGCTCCCACGCTGCTGCCCTGGCTAGCCGCTCTGCACTCGTCCTTTCCTGGTCCATGCGCTCCTCAGCATATTCCCTAAACCTGCAGATAAAAACCCACCATAGAGTGCTGTACACCTGGGCGAGTTACGCAAGTGCCTCAGCAGTTAGGCATTCAGCCAACATGGAGGGGAAGGAGGTGGGTGGAAGTCTCTCAGGTCAGCTTTGACAGGTGGCAATACGCAGTTTTCAGAGCTAGAAATGCGCTGCCTTGGCACGCAGTAGCAATTCTCCATCCTGCAGCCGGTGACATGCTAGAGTTGTTAAGGTCAGCATTTTCCACAGGGGACTTACGGGCGAGGTTTCCCAAATCTAACAGGTGCCGCTCTGTTCTCCAGCTGTGCACAGAAGGGGCTGCCAGTCACCCACTGCTTTTCTAGGAGGCTGCATTACATACTGTGCGCACATACACGTACCCCCCACCCTACTCCAGCACACCCCAACAGGGCGGCACTGTCCCGTAACCTGGGCCCCAACATACGGGTCTCGCTCACTCTGAACTCATGCGCTTCCACCACTCGTCAAACTGCCGCTCAAAGTCATCATCTGCTCGGCCACCAAAAGGCGAGCGCTCGTACGCTTCAAAGTCCTGTGCGGAGCTACCGCTGCCCGCCCGCAACATCATATCATACTGAGCTCTCTTGCCCTTGTCTCGTAGCACCTGATAGGCCTCCGTGATCTGTTGGAACTCTTTGTGCGAGTCCCGAGAGCTATCTGGGTTCCTGCAGGACAGGCAGGAGGCAGCCACAGCGTTAGCCTCGTCCCAACCTTCAGTCTGAAGTTCAGGAGGCCCAACTAGCTGAAGGGTTTTCAGCGAAAGAAGTAACCAGCTTACCTATCTGGGTGATGCTGGAAGGCCTTTTGCTGGAAAGCCTTCTTGATTTCGTCCTGAGTAGCTGTATGACTGACTCCCAACAACTTGTAGAAGTCGACCATGGTGGGCTCTCACAGCGCTTGGCCTAGCACTGAGAGACGTAAGAATGCTGCCTATGCGTGCGAACTTGCTTGATTACCATACTGGGGGCTTCCGTGGTGTGCGTGCTCTGATACCGGGGCGCAAGTCTTCTGCTTAAGGCCTTGACAGGCAGCAGATCGGATATACAAGCAATATTTATACAGCTGACTGCAGCCTTAGGCTGCGCACGCCTCCTTATTATCAGCGCAGTTGCGGAGATGGCAGAGGCCACGCCCCCCACAGCTGGGGAGTTGACGGGCTGCCCACACCTCCCTACTGCCGTTGGGGAGGTGACAGAGGCCACGCCTCCTACAGTTGCCGAGCAGACTAGGCAAGCCATCATGCGAGCCATCTATGGCAACGTTGAGGACAAGAAGGCAGCGTATGAGAACTCCCTGCGCAGGTGTGTGTCAAGCAGCCTGCGGGCCTGTCACACTACAGCAACTTACGCTTCAGCAGCTAGCGTTGCGGCAGACGGCCTAGAGGCTTACAGTGACAGTGGTATTTGCATATTGTTCCTGCAAGGTGGTGGACCGAGTATGCGGATCGCAAAGCTGACGAAGAGGAGGAGGAAGAGCATGTCGCAAACTCGCTGTTGTATGACAAGCGGCACTTGCCCCGAACAGCTCCAGCGCCAGAATGTGTTGCACAGCGAGCGTTGCAGTCAGAGGACCAGCAAGCGTGTCAGCCACAGTTGCAGCAACCACCGCCACCCACCACTGCTGCATAAGTAGCTGGCATTATCTCCACCGGTCTGTCTTGTAGGTAAAGACCTGGCTATTGGTTTGCGCAGTTCATTGCTTGCTGTGTAAGGATATGCTGGGGGGCTTGTAGACTGCTGTGCTCTCGTACATATTTCTGATGTTTAGTCCGGTTTCAGGTTCATCATTGGTGCCATTTGCAGTGCTTTATCGTTTTGCTCGGCCCACTGCTGTGGGTTGCAAAAGGATGGTGGCCTGCGGGGAAGACTGATATGCACACCGGTGCCATCTGGGCTTGGCCTGTAACTTTTGTGACAATGTGGACTGTAGTGACCTGGCGTGATATACGACTTTGGTGCTATATAAGGCGTCCCATGGGGTCTTCTTGGTAAGAGAGGTTCTGACTTATTCTAGCTAAGCGTCCCTCTTCAGTTTAAGCTGCTTTCCTCTGACGTGGCGTATATGGTGCATATGGTTTTGGCTGACTGGTGTATTTGCCAAACCCTGTAGTATGAGGTGTGCAGCGGCTTGCTGACTATTAGGCTGGGGTAAGGTATTGTTGTCCCTTGGTCCCTGGACATGGCACATGGCTCAGGCAAGCCCAGCGCAGCCTTAGCTTCTCAACCAGCTCCCCCTTCTCTATCTTGTGAACACCTCCTAAGGTTTTATCCGTCTCTACTCCTTGGCTTCGGGCAGCCTTGCATCCCTGCCCACGGATTGGAGCTCCAATTTCTTCACCCGTCCTACTGGAAACGTAGGCATGTGCGAGTTGGGAGTTAAGGTACCGCCAGCGTCGTACAAACGTAATAGTGCCGTAAATTTGCGCTCCAGAGGCTGTGGCCTCGTCACCTTGGCTTATGAGATTAGTGGGGTAAGTGGCTTCGTCGGGCGCGACAAGCAGGTTGGAGTGGTGCCGCAAGGCCACATCGCCTACATTGTCATGAATAATGGGAGCGTTCCCTTCCTCCCAGACGGCACTCGCTTCCAGCAGGTGTGGAGGAGTAGTCTCGGTCTTGGTCCCGCACAAGCTGGACCCCGATCTGTGCGGTGTGGCTGACAGCAGTGTCAGTGATATCTCTGAACACCCAAAAAACCTGGGCGTACAATGCCGTGAGGAAAAGACAGCCTATCAGATATTAATTAGAGCAGGTGCATCCTATATCCTATTGTGGCTCAGTCCCAGTTCCTTGTCACCCCTCGTTGGCGTCAGTCCTGTATGGCTGTGTGGGCCTGGGTTGTCCCTTCCTGGTGCGCTGCTGACTGTGCCATCAGCACAAGCTTCCAGTGCAGGGCTGAAGCCAGCACACCGTGTGTGCATATTTGGTGGGCCTGCTGGGTGCTGCCCGCACGCACAGTGTCTGAGTGGGTATCAGTTAGTACCAGCAGCTTGGCAGGCACCATCACTAGCACCGCTGCAAGCAAAGTGCGCGGGTGCCGACGCTGTCTAAGCAGTACTGTTCACCCTGGTGCAGGTGCGGCTGCTTGCAAAGGGGTCCTATGGGCTGGTAGTGCTGGCAGTGGACAAGGAGACAGGCCAGCATGTCGCGCTCAAGTGCATCAGCAGGGGCGGCCAGGTGCGAGACTGAGGGTAGGAGGCGTGGTGCTGAAGAGTGGGCGAGAAGGGATCTGCGCCCTGCAAGATACTACCGCACTTGCTAGTCGGCACGGTCTCACAGGGTCATCGTGCCCAGGAGCAGGACACTTGGCATGCCGCTGTTAAGGCGCCTGTGGTGCGGTGTGGGGCCGAGTGTGCTGCTGCATGGTAGACTGCCCAACTGAGGCGGACAGAGGCGCGATGTAGCCGCCTGGCAGGCAGCCCTGCCCAGTGGGGACCTGCTGTGGTAGTTCATGCGCTCTGGAGGTTGACATCATGCAGTTGCCCCGAGATCGTCTACTGTCCTGGCCCCATGCTGCTGCAGTAGCGCTAGAGAGTGAGGCTTTCTGTAGGCCTGCCCTTGTGCAGATCACCAAGTGGGTGGAGCGGGAAGTGCTCAACCACCACCGGCTCCGGCATCCCCACATCATACGCTTGAAGCAGGTGCTGGGCCGCGCTCTGAGCGCTTGGCTTGTTGTCTGATCTGCAGCCTGTCTTGGCTTCCTGTCAATGTCAGCATGCTTCAATGGAGGGGCTGTGCCATCTTTGGTGTTGTACTGCAGCTTTTGTGCATCAGTGGCAATCTGCTTGAAAGCGCGTTGTGCGGGACGGGGCGGGCAAGGGCCAGCGGTGTCCTGTCCAGGCTTCATGCGTGCCACGCATCAGGAGGGCATAACAGCGGCTGTACACCCAAACGTACCGCGGGGCGTACCGGCGGCACTTTACAGCTGGGCATGGCATGAGATGGCCAAGCGCCCTAGCCTAGCCTCATCCCTCCCGCCACCTCTGGGGCCCGGGCGCGCCTTCCTACCCATGCGCGCCTACCTACCTACCTACCTACCTACCTACCTGCCTGCCTACCCATGCAGGTGTTCCTCACCACCGCCTACCTAGTCTTGGTGCTGGAGTTTGCTGCCGGCGGCGACCTGGCTCGTGCCGTGGCGCGGTGTGGGTGCCTGCCGGAGGAGGACGCTCGCTGGCTGTTCCAGCAGATCATGTGTGCTGTGGACTACTGCCACCGCATGGTGAGTCGTTGTAGTGAGAGCGAAGAAGGGGGCCGGACGGTTGGGCTGGGATGGAGGCAACTGTGCGCGCTGGGGCAAGCAGAGGGCCCACGCCCTGCTGGCAGCTCTCATGAAAGGGTTGGTTTGTGCCAGGACGGTTGTGCGCGTTTCATAGGAAAGGCTGTCTGGCTGGGAGGCTGGCGTGCCTGGGCGAGAGGTTTATGGTAGGAATTGGTGGTTGGGCACATCCCAAGGTCCGGGCGGGGCAGAGGGATACCCGGTTGCTCATAGCATGCTGCTAGGGCTGGGGGGACGGGGGCATTGTGCAGAAGCTGCGAGCATGCATAGCTGCTGGTATGTGGCAAGAGTGTGGCTTGCGGCTCTGTAGAGCAGCTTCCTGGGCCTTGTAACTTGTGGCAATGCTCAGCGGGGGCAGCATTGTAGCCAGAGGCGGAGCTTTATGCCCCATAGCTTAGCTATAGCCGTTCCCTGGCCAAACATAAAGAAAGTAATCTGGCGCGAGGGTGACGAATATGCCCTGGGTGACATGCAGGGCGTTGCCAACCGAGACATCAAGGTATGTATGGTCATTGCGCAGGCCTGGGATCAGAGCGGGGCCTTGTACCCTGTCTGCGCGCTTGCACGGCGCATGGCTTAGATATGTGCCCATCAGACTGCAGCCCTGCATCGCGACCCAGGCCTAGTCTACGTCCGGAGTTGAAATGACATGCGTTTTCCGCAGCTCTGTGCTGTTCATGTCGTCTTTGTACCCAGGCCCCCAGGCAAAGTCACCTGCGCTGACCTGGCTGCTTCGATAATGGTGCAGCTCGATAATGTGCTTCTCTCGGACCCTGGGCCCCGCCCCCTGGTCAAGCTGGCTGACTTTGGCTTCTCTAAGGACGAGAACAACCAGTCGGCGCCGGGCAGCCGCGTGGGCACCCCTGCCTACCTAGCACCCGAGGTCATCTCAAATGTGGATGGCCAGTCGTACGACGGGAAGGCAAGCATAGCGGGGGGCAACTATGAGGGGTTGGTGACTAAACACTGGCCTGGTGCCGCCTGGGTGCCTGGTGTGCGATGCGTTTTGAGATGCAAGGGTTGCACCTTGCCTGCATGGCCGGGGTGGGGATTGCAGGCGCCCTGGCCGGGAAGGGGTACTCGGCAACAGGTGTGCCACTGCCGGCTGCGGCTCGTGTGTCTTGCAGTGACTGTTCTGCTGAGACTGTGTCAGAGCACCGCGTATTCCGCACCTGCGCCAACCAGTACCTCGCCAATGGGTTGGCTTGGGCTTGCATCAGAGGTGGCAAGGCAACAGTTTGATCTGGCTGCTGCCTGTTGGCGCGGCATGGGACAGCAGCGATTAACGGGTATGACACCCAGCACTGGGGCCTGCCACGTCCTGACTTGCTTCGGACCTGCGTACACGCCATGCAACCACCACGGTGCTGCCTGCACTATTTGCTCTCCCTGCAGAAGGCTGATGTGTGGTCCTGCGGGGTGCTGCTGTACGCCATGCTGGTGGGCAGCTACCCCTTTGTGCGCCCCGAGGATTCCAAGCTGGCGCCCGCCAGGCAGCTTCACAATGTGGTGCAGGTGGGCTCAATCATTTAATCAATCAACTCGCTTCCCACAGCTATGGCATACGCATGTGCCGTAGATGCGATCGTGCTGGCTCTAGAAGCTTGACCTGAGACACACACAGGAAGACTATCTGTGGGGTCCAGCGCCTTCTCACTGCCGCCTGGGGTGCCTGTGTGCATCTAGCTGGGGCTTGGCTGGGGGTGGGCCAGTTGGCAGCCTGCCTGGGTCCAGGCTGTAGAGCGCGCTCCCTTCGGAAGCCAGCTAGCTCGCTCGGCATGCGCAAGCGTGCGCTGCCTGCTGACGTGGCGCCCATGCCGTCCTGCCCCCCTGCTGCAGCGGATCCTGGCGGTGCAGTACACCTTCCCCACCAGCCGGCCGCTCTCGCCGTCATGCCAGGACCTCATAGCCAGGATGTTGGTGCCAAGTGAGTCTCACCGAGGGGGGTTACAGAGCCATTAGCTTACGCGCAATGCTTTACCCAGTGAGTGTCGCTGGTGTGGGTAGGAGGTGCTGAGGAAAGGGCAGCGCTGAAGCGGCATGCGCCCGCCGGCATGTTGCTTGGTCGTGATTGGCCTCCATGCCTTTCCAAACACACGCCCAGGGGCCTCTTTGTACAAGTGTGTGGTCCCCGCTGGGCCCCCGATAATTCAATGAGTCAGCCATGTGTGCAAGTAGACTAGCAAGGCACAGCCAGGCTGTGCGGCCCCTTGCTGCTTACACGAGGCCAGGCCTGCAATCCCCCCCAGCCAAGCATGAGCCCAGCACGCCTGCATGCCGACAGGGGCGCAGCATGCCCTGCCACCACCCCGTCGTTCCCGTGCCTACCCCCACCCTCTCCCGCGCTTTGAACCTTCCTTGTTCCTCTGGCCACCGGGCGCAGGCCCCGCGCAGCGCCTCTCGGTGGAGCAAGTGCTGCACCACCCGTGGTGCAGCCAGGGCCTGCAGCCAGGGACGCTGACATTCAACGAAATGATGGTTGCCAGGAGCCTGGCCGAGCAGCCAACGCCCCAGGTAGCGGGGTTAGTGACAGTGCAGGGGGGCCGGAGGGACAGGGCGCATGCTGGGGCCCTTGGTGGGTGGGTGCAAGGTCTTGACATGGGCAGGGGAAGCGGGTGGGGTGTTTGCTGCGTCTCTGGCTAAGGGCCCCCTGGGGAGAGGGTTTGTCCACCTGCTGAGCTGGGTACGCGGTGTGTACTGCAGTGCAGTGGTCGGCTTCCTGCCTCCATATTCTAGGCCGCTGAGCGGCATTTGAGGCGCACCCAAGTGGTCTGTTGCATGCCATCCACCTCTGTCTTGCGAATGCGGCGTCCTCCATACCATTCAGGCTGCTCGGTGCACGTGTTGGCTGCACGTCCAGGTCCTTCGAGACATCCAGGCCATTGTGCAGCAGGCGCGGCAGGAGCCCAAGCCAGCAGGCGAGCCTGCGACACCCGCCCAGCAGGAGAAGCCGCAGGAGGGAGGGTTGCAAGGTAGGGCTTTGGTAGGGCTGGGGCGCAGCGGCAAAGTCTGTGCCTCCTGCCCTGCACAACCGCAAGAAGTTGATGGAAGCCCTACTGCATCGCGCACATTGACACACGTGTCAGAGCTGTGCGTACGGGCATGCTGCGTCCCACATGGTATGCCAAGGGATTGCAGTACTGGGGAGGACCTTCCTACGCGTCCTCGCTCTCATTTAGTCAAGCAGGGGGGTCACATCTGTCCCTCTGGACTGCCTTGCCAACCCGACTGCCCTGCCCTGCCCTGCCCTGCGGTCTGCTGCAGATCCCAGCGCGGTCGTGAGCAGCTCCTGGCATGACAGCAGCTTCCTTGGCAGCTCTGGCATCGTCGACGATGCGCTAGATGCTGCCGACGACTCTGCCGAGTACACCTACCATTCTGTCTAGGCGGGGCAACCACTGAGCCTGAGGAGCTGGCTGGCTGGCTACCTTGCACTGGTGAGGTCCTAGCAGTGGCGAAGCCGTCTCCTCCTAACAAGCCGCCACCACAGTTCTAGACATTCACCCACTCAGCGCACTGCTCCGATCTGGTTGTATAGTCTATCATGCAAAAGTCGTTGTTTAAGTGCTATTGATGCCGTGCTTGGTATGACTAGCTAGCTACAGCTGGGGCCCTTGCCCTGCAGGTGACTTGCTGTGTATATATAGGGGCAGTGGCGTTGGACAGAGGATGTATAAGTATGCATTGTCAGTGCCGGATGTATGACGCATCTGCAAGGCATGAGACCAGAGGAGGGGCTAATCATGTTGCTTGGGTCTGTCAGTCAGTTGGTGAGGTTTTTGCTGTCGCGGCCCTTCAGGAGATTGTGTTGGGAGCCGCTACAGCCCTGACTGTTCTAAGTCTGTGTTGTTCGCAGCTCCTAGTCTCTAACTAAGGGTGGCTGGTCGTTTCTTG
The DNA here is from genome assembly GCA_001598975.1 of Parachlorella kessleri. Taxonomy (NCBI): domain Eukaryota; kingdom Viridiplantae; phylum Chlorophyta; class Trebouxiophyceae; order Chlorellales; family Chlorellaceae; genus Parachlorella; species Parachlorella kessleri. The sequence continues at coordinate 31,034 of BBXU01002332.1, forward strand.
TTCATGGTGGCAGGTAGTGGGAACGGAGAGTTGGGGGAAAATTTTACCGACAGGACTGGATGCAAGTGTGCTTTGGGTCTTGCCTGAGATCTGGTCCAGTTGATCTCTTTTGTTTCTCTTGGGTCTCCCGGCTCCACCAGCTTTGTCATGGCGGTCTCCAGCCGTCTCTTGCTCAGTGAGTGATGGTGAGTTTCCCTGATCATCCTTCGGTTGCAGCCCCATGCGTGCCCAAGGGGCAGCAAGCTTGGACTTGGCCTTCTGGTGGTCCCGTGCTTCCTGAGTCGCGTTCTGTTTGGGACTTGAGCTTGTAGTCGTCTCCTGCTTTTGTGAACCGCTTTTTTCCTGTTCCATGCTGAGCATGCTCTTTAGTCTGCCATTCTTTTCTCATCTCCCTTCCCTTGGGTCGGCTGTGCCATATGGCCTGTCACCCGCACCATAGGTGTGCACTGACTCTGTGGACTAGTCTGGACCTGCAGCATGCCTTAGCGGAGTGGCTATAATTCTATTGGCGCGGTTGCAGAGGTCAGTAGGCCTCATCCAGGAGTGACACAAGATGGTGTGGTGGCATTGAAAGGTAAGGGCCCACTTGGCTCAGTTGAGCCATGTCCAAAGCTGCGCTCCCAGCTGACTGGCGCTAGCCCTTTGGCTTTGTGCTGTATGGCAGGGAGTGCAACCAGCTTTCTGAAGACATACTGCTCAGGCTGGCTCTGTCTTTTTCCTTGAGCTTAGCCCACACTCCTGCCAGGACAGTGTCCTGCAGCAGGCTGCCAGCAGACAGGGGCCCCACTTAAGGAGCCAAATGTCTATCGGAAGTCCGAGCATGTTTAATAGGGGGCTTGGCGGCGGTCCATGATAGACGGCGACACTGTAAGTCCGCAAGCGAACGAGGTACCGCGACCAACCGTCAGCCACCGCAGGGCGGAGGACGCACCGCTCTGTTACATAGCTGAGGATCACTTACCCGAGCTTCAGCAAGGTTACAAACTAGCGTTAAGCGGCAAGGGTTGCATTGCTGTATGGCCCGGCCCGCAGCGCAGCAAATGCCAATGACGAAAGGTCTGGCAGTCTGGTTCTGGGTGGCAGAATGATGCACGACCTACAAACAAGCCAGGCAGGGCAGCAAGACGAACGGCGCGGGAAGGGGTCTGACTATGCACCTGACGACGGTATTGAATCTGATGATCTGACATCCACATTAGGACCCCATGAGAAACGCAATCGCTGCTGCGTGATCAATGGCGTAGCGGCCACAGGCGACGGAACGACCCATGCAGGGCCCTGATGACGCACCTTCGGGCTTGGCAGGCCACCCACGATATGGCGCGGTACGCCCATCCCCACGCTGGTCGCATATCCAGCGTATACAGTCCCTAGTCGTACCTGCGTAACCAATTATGTGCCGCCGCTTCTTGCACCGCAGGTTCGGTACATCAACAGAGGTGGGGAATCAAAAGAACCCTGTCAACAGACCTTCCTGACGTGGACTCGGTGTGAAACAGGATGTTGGGCGCCTGGGGCGCAGCTTTCCCAGCAGCAGAGCGTGGTGTCAGCTCTGCTGTCTCTGGCGGTGTGCTTGCAGGGTCCTACGGTTTTGTTATGCAGGCGCTTGATAGAGACACCGGCCAACACGTAGCCCTCAAGTGAGTGTGCTCCTAGAGTTTGCTTAGCGAGAGCCGCCGTGGGGTCTGCTTTCTGGTTCCTTAACAGCAACTGTGTACCTGCGCTGGCAGGGGGCCTGTACCAGCGCTGGCAAGGGGGGTATACCAGTGCTGAAGGCGGGCATATGTTATTGAAAGCCTTAAGCTTGTCTCCTCAGTTTCTGTCTTTCTGATCCGCAGGTTCATCGAAAGGGGGGCCAAGGTGCGTTTGAGCTGCTACCAACCAAGCGCCTGGTGCCACTGCTAGCGCCAACTGCCTGACTCTGGATGCGCCCACTGTTCCTGTCAGTGCGTAGAGCTGGCAGCGTCAATTAGATAGGGTCGCACATGGAAGCCGACCACTGCAAGGCAGGGGCCTCTGTTCAAGGTGTGTCGGCTGCCCGTGCTGCTCGTTTTCCTCACTCGGAGTTGCTGAACGACTCCAACTCACATCTTGGCTTGCCCTGCACGCTTGTCACTTGATGGTGCAGCCGCTGCTGCTCCTGCCGGTGCTGCTGCAGATAACCAAGCATGTGGAGAGGGAGGTGCTCAACCACCAGCGGCTGCGGCATCCCCACATCATCGACCTGAAGGAGGTGAGGGGCCCTCAAACGCCCCGTGTTGGACAAGCTGCGTCAAACAACACGCCTTCCTGGGAAGCCAAGCCTGCACTGCAGCTGTGTGCCCTGCAAGCCTCACGCGCTGTCCTGAGGCTTGTCTGGCCCCACACCCGGCCTACTCAACCGCTCACTCAACCGAGCGCCCCGCCCACGCTGCCGCTGTCCACCCAGGTGTTTCTCACCGACTCCTACCTGGTGCTGGTGATGGAATATGCGGCCGGGGCCGACCTGTTCCGCCTGGTCTCCCGCGCCAAGGGACTGCCGGAGGGCGAGGCCCGCTGGTTCTTCCAGCAGATCATGTTTGCCGTGGACTACTCGCACAAGATGGTGCGCCGCCATGCTGCCGCGCCTGACTCGCCGCTGCGCTGTATTGTTTGTGTTGCTTGTTGGAGAGCGCATGTTGCACTGCTGCTGCTGCTGCTGCTGCCGCAAGTAGGGCGGGGAGCCTGAGGTGGGTCGTGATGCGTGCCATGCTACGGACTGTGTCCCTCCGCCCTAACGTGGTGGGCAGCATGGACGTCAAGGGAGTGGCTGCCTGTGTTACTGGTGTTGTGAGGTTGGGAGGTTGTGGGGTGCCTGTGTGCTTACTAGTGGGCTGGGGGCGTGGGCGCGGTCATGGCAGGAGCGAATGTGTCACGCCAGCAGGTGCAATGAGTAACCGCCACATTGCCTTGGCATGCTGCCTGCCCCTGGGATCCATTCTCACAGGGTTTAGACATTGCGCCGCCTCCCTTCCCATGCTTTCTTTACTGTGGCTTGTAGTGCACCGTCTTTGATACCCGACCTGGGGTTGCCACAGCCGCGCGCACCTTACGGTCCAGATGCTTTGCCATGCTGTCAGTGGTGGGACGTGCACCGTAGCAGGCACCTCCCCTGGAGGCCCTGTAAGCGCTGATGATGCGCTGTGCGCGCTGTGCTGACGCCCCTGCAAAGCGTGCAGGGCGTGGCCAACCGCGACATCAAGCTGGAGAACACCCTGCTGGCCGACGACTCCCCCCGCCCCCTGGTCAAGCTGGCTGACTTTGGGTTCTCTAAGGACGAGAACTACCAGTCGGCGCCCGGCAGCCGCGTGGGCACGCCCGCCTACCTGGCACCCGAGGTCATCTCCATCGTGGATGGGCAGTCGTACGATGCCAAGGCAAGCATAGCGGGGGCCCAGGGCGGGGGACGGAGTCAAGCAGGGAGAGGTAACCCTGGGGCGGCGGTGTGGAACGAGTGGGGCTGCGGCGACACTTGGCTGTCGGAAGAGCACTAGCAGCAGCAGCAGCAGCAGCAGCAGCTTGCTAACTGCCTGTTAGACTGAGGGCCCCGCCTTCCTGCTTTCTGCCTGCCCTGCAGAAGGCGGATGTGTGGTCGTGCGGGGTGCTGCTGTACGTGATGGTGACGGGGCGGTACCCCTTCCGGCGGGCGGAGGACGAGGGCCGGCCCCTGGGGCAGCGACTCCACTGCATGCTGCAGGCAAGCAGAGGGGTGGGAGGCTCCCTTGCATGGCATACCCCGGAGTTGTAACCCGGATCTGGTCGCAGGCTGGCGTTGGTGGCGGGGGTCGGAACCCAGCACGCGGTGGGCGCGCGGACGTGTCTGTGTGGCTTTATGGGGTGCAGCGTTCCGGTGCGGCGGGGGCGGGGTCTGTTGGGTCTGTTGGGTCTGAGAGGGAGGGGCCATGGATGGCTGGGGCTGTCCCGCTGGATGAGGATGAATGAGGCGGTGTCTTCCGTGGGTCACACGCCACCTGCGCCCCTGCCCCATCCTGCATGTTGTGTGCCTCTGGCCCCGCCTGCACTGCTGCCACACGGCCGCCACTCCTGGCTGGTGCGTGCGTTACGGGCCGGTCGGGTGTGCCGCTCCCACTGCCTCCTGCATGGTCTTCATGCCGATTTAGCTCCCCCCTTTGCCACCCCCCCTGGGATTGCATGCTGCAGCGCATACTGAGCATTGACTACACCTTCCCTTCCAGCCTGGCCCTGTCTGAACCCTGCCGGGACCTCATAGCCAAGATGCTGGTCAGCGGTGAGTCCAGCCTTAGTCAGGGGTGACTTGCGAGGGGGGGTCCTTGCCAAGGCCTTGAGTTCCCAACAGCTGCCAGAACAGGACATGTGTACTTGTAGGGGCTCATGGCAACTAGTGGTGTGCCGCCTCCTCTCCCCTCCGTGAGGTGTCCCCCTGAGGGACAGCTAGGGCGCAACCTATGCCAAACTGTGGAGTTCCGTTGGTGGTGGTGGGGGGGGGGGGTTGCTCCAGCTGTGTACTTGGTGGGCGGTGCCTGCACTCCACCGCGCGCTCTGCTGTTTGAGCGCTGTCCTAGCCTGGCTTGTCGTGCAACAGCGTACCGACCGGCGTCTGGACAGCGCTGCCGTGGGCCCTCCACCGCCGCGCGGGGCACAGACAAAGCTGGGAAGAAGCGCTCCGCAGGCCCCGGCACCCCCTGCCGCCCGCCGTTCACATTCCAGCCCACCCACCCACCACGCCCACTGCCCGACTGCCTATACTCTGGGACTAACGGCCAACCCACCCACCATCCCTGCCCGGGGCTCCTCTCACAGCCTGCCTGCTGCCTGCCTGCCTGCCTGCCCGCCCGCAGACCCCCTGCAGCGGCTGTCAGTGCAGCAGGTGCTGCAGCACCCCTGGTGCTCCGAGGGGCTACAGGCGGAGGTGCTGTCATTCAATGAGTCGCTGGTGGCGTCCAGCCTCGCCAACCCCCCCTCACCCCAGGTGAGAGTGAGCCGCGAAGGCACATGGTGACCCACGCCCCCATGTAGAGGCACTTTTAACGCCTTGATGCCTTCCTTGTGGGAGTCTTGTGCCTACTTGTCTGTCTTACCTGTGCCTGCCGTTTGTGTGGTGTGGTACGTCCGGGCGGTGCGACCATATTGCAGTGGCTGACTTAGGTGCATATGCACCGGGACCACAGCCAAGGCCTGGCAGGCGACCCACACATAGCGTGTAGCAAAAGGCTAGGGGTTCATGGAGTACCCATGGGCCCACATGTTACTGTCAAATACGGAGCACCCTCCATCAGCCGGCCCTTGGTGGAAAGAGAAAAGGCATGGTGGACCCACAATGCGGTATGCTGTGAGACCATGGGCGGTACGCCTGTAGGGTTCGTGGCGGTACGCCTGTATGGCTATGGGTCTGTTTATTAAATATTAAAGCAGAAACGGTGAAGTCCAGCATCAGCAAGAAGTGGCTGGGGGGGTGCTCGCAGGTGCTGGAAGAGATCAAGAGCATTGTGAGGGAGGCACAGCAGGTGCCCGAGAGCCATCACTACGCGGGGGCCCCGCAGGCGGCTGGAGGGGCAGCAGCTGGGGCAGGAGCCGCCGCCGCAGCAGCCACCGCCAGTGGTGGAGGAGCAGGGGCGGGCGGCCCGCACGGCGGTCCGCGCTTGAAAGGTGGGTGCGGGGTGTACTTAGCTTCACGGCGGTCCGCCACACGTCCACAAGTCGTTGCCTGCGTGGCGTGAAAGGGACCCCAGAAGGGGCCGCAGCCCAGTGATCATGACGGTCTCTCCCACGACCAACTCATGGTAGGCAGGACAAAGATGGCACCCCTGCTCACAGGGCCGGTCGCACGGCAGGCCAGACAGGGGTGCCAAGCCTACAGCCTGCATGGGCTGGTTGTGGCTGCAGGTCCCCTGGCCACGCCCGCGACTGCGGGCGCGCTTGTTGACGACCTGGTCATGGAGCAGGGCTCGCTGGAGCTGGACAGCGAGGAGGGAGCCGCGTGATGCATGACGCGGCACGCCGCTGGCTGCGGTGCTGGTGGTGGGTGACTCCCCTTGTTGGGGAGAAGCTCAATGAAAGGGAAGGAGCATGTGCCTCGGAGTACCTGCTGGCATGGGCCTTTCCTGCGTGTGACTGCAGCCGTTGCCCCCCCCCCCCCCC
>BBXU01002333.1:0-24365 GCA_001598975.1 Parachlorella kessleri
AATGATTGTGGGATCATCACCAAAGGAAATAAAAATAAAAAGAATAAAAAATGGGAGGTTGAGTCTGCTTGTTTGCCCTGCCTTTGGCTGCTAATAAGGTGTAGGTATTGTTTAGCTGTGCTACCACGTTGGTGCGATACCGTCTGGCTCAGCTCAGGCGGTGCACTCTTTTTCCCCTGGGCACCGCATGCGCAGGTGTTGCTCTCTTCCACATTCCTGACATATTTGGGTGTGCGACTTGGGTGCTGGTTGTTAGTAACCATCAAGTTGTGGCCTGTACTCCCACCCGTTGTGCCTTGGACTACAAAGTACGACTTGGTGAAAGGGGCTCCTGCCCTGCCACAGGGCGGCCTGCTTCTGTCCGGGAGTGCCGCTGTGCGGGTAGGACCCCCCTATGCACACTTTTCCTCCTACGCTCTTCTTGCGCCCACGCTTATTGGGAGCACAGTTGCATTAAAATTGACAAGAATGTATGCTGTTTACGAAATGTGGCGGCAATCAATAAGCAGCAAAGTCTGCGCTGGTTAGTTCCCAGCTCGTGGGTAAGCTTGTTGTCAAAACTTGTGTTCAGTCCAGGACTTCTGTCTACTCTCTGTGCCTGTCAGTCAGCACTGTGTTTTCACACTTGTTGTTCAGGTCGGGTGATTGTTTTGCACTTGATGTCCAGAGGGGCAGTTGGTCAAGATGGTTGTTGCAAGAACTTGCAGGGCACCTTGTGATGGTGAATGAGGACCGCTTGAAATGCTTGAAACAGTCGTCGGAAACCTGCTGAGAGGAGTGGCACTCATGTGTATTAGTGTTCGCTACCTGTCCTTAATAGGCAGGTTGAAGCTGCCATGCTTCATGTGCTACAGCAGTCATGTTTAGTAGCGGGGTTGGCACGCTTTTGTAACTTGTGTGTAAGGTCAAGCTCAGCTGCTGCTTTGCTTTTATTGGCCTTTACAGCAGGGGACACTTCCCCAGGGAACACACGTACCATCAGAGTTGATGCGTGGCTGCTTCATCCCCAGCTGCCAGTGTGGCACCCGGGTCAATGAGTCAGTGCCTAACGCCTTGCATTCATCCCACGGCGCGAATGCTGACATTGATGCGGCAGCTGCACATGAAGTCTGCAAATGGGGCAAAGTCATCCGCCAGAGGTGCACCAACCCCTGCTGCCCTCACATCGCCCTTCCCCTGCCCTTCCTCCGCACTCCTCCACCTCCCAGCTCCTGCCAGCCCTGGGGGGAGCGGCCTGTCAGTCAGGATCCGTGGCACGCCATGGTAGCACCGCCGCGCGGCCCCTGCCAGCACCACTGCATCCCCACTCCGCAGCAGCAGCGCCAGCGGGGGCACGTCCTGCAAGCAGCAGCAGCAGGCCGCAAGTGGCTGCGGCACCCTGGAAGCACCCGATGCATGCCCCGCTTGTCCGATCCTGGTTGGGCAGCTCTTTGCTAAGTTGCGCGTCCAGCAACTCCCACTCAATGCCAAAAAAACAGCGCAAGAGAAGTTGTCGTCCACTGTTGGTTTGTATGGTAGATAGTACTAGAAGCCCATGCAGGGGCCAGTAGAGGCCCCCCGCATGCCATGCCACTCGCAACTCCTGCCTCCTTCTCCCAGTCGCATGCAGCCAACCCTGAGCACACTTGACACCAGGCCTGGACTGGGAGCCTGGGGGGATGCGCCCGCAGGTGGCAAGCGCAGCAGGACCCCCGTAGATTTACTCGCCTTGGTCAGCCCTCCAGCAAGGAAGACTGCCTCGCAGCCAAGGCTGATCGTCACGATGGGCTGGTCCAGATCGTGCTCAGCGTCGTCAACATGCCCTCCCAGGGTGTCACCTACAATCTCAGCGAGCATCTCACAACACGAGCAGAGCTCAAGTGCACCCAGCCCTGTCGATGGTTCACCCCCTACATACGCTCTCTACGCATCGCCTGCCACCATCAATAGCATCCCCAAAATCTTGGCCTAACAATCCAGGCATGCCCCTCCGGCCATGCGAGTTCCTCACATGGTGCCCATGTGGCGGTAAAGCCATACCCTTGGCCATGCGCCAGCAACCGGCTCAGAAGCATGCACGCAGTGGGCTAGCAGTCTGGCTAGCTCACCGCCTGCAGGTCTACCAACAACAGCACCCTGCAGGACACACCTATAGACCAACTGGCACAGCCCACCTTCATGGTAGTAGTTGATGAGGGCAACATCTGGACAGAAGGGCCGGCGTTCACGGCCGCCTCCCCCGCTGCAACCCCCAAGAACTGCTTTTGCCGGTGCTGCTACTGGGCATGCTGCTGCCGCCGCTGCTGCTGGGGAGGTTTCTGCTGCGTTCAGCGACCCGATTGCTGCCCCTGGCATGCCGTTCGTGCCGCCACCTTCAAGGATGCTCCTGCTGCCCAAGCTACAGCAACAGTCGCTGCTCCCGCTGCCTTTCCCCTCGCCCACAGCCACAAGGTCCTCCACCGCCGCCGCCAGCTCGGTGGCAATGTCAACAAGGTAGCAAGGCAGGTGGCGGTACGGCACATCAGTACAATACTGCCGCAGCGTCCAATCATATGGCGGGCCGAGCGTTGCCCAGCGCAGCTTTCGCAGCAGCTTGCTTGCCGCAGGTGCTCGCCCCTCAGCATTGCCAGGAGCCCAGCTGCTGCTGCTGCTGCTTCCCGCACAGGCCGCACACCCGCCAGAGGCAGCATCTGGTATGGCCTGAGGTCTAGCTGCACAGACGCCCTGCGCACTGGCGCCTAGCCCGGTTGCCAGCACGACTGCGTCCCCTTCGTGAGGCATCCCGGGTGAGGGCACGCATGACTGCTGCTGCTGCTGCTGCCCTTGCCGGACATGGCATTGCTGCTGCTGCCGCCACCGCCACGAATCGCCTTCATCGTGATACTGCTGCTGCTGTTGCTGCTGGGTCCCCTGCCCGCAGCACTGGCCTGTGCAGCTTGCACATGCTGGGGTGTCAGGTCCCGCCAGGTGGTGCAGGTGCAGCCCCCGCTGTGCTGCCTCCCACAGGCTAGGTGTTGCTGGCAGCAGCCCATGCTGGCGGGTGTAGTTGGTGTGCGAGGGCGACTGGGGGAAGACGGTAAGGCAGTCCACCACCAAGCGGCGTTGCTGAGGGGCTGTCAGGGCACTTGGGATGAGGAAGAGCCCTGCGAATGGTGAGAAAAGGCGGCGGGGAGGCTGTCACACATTGCCTGCCGAGCATGGAAGGGTTAGGTGGGTGGAGACTTGCGCTACCCTTTCTCGGCCCTTGCAAAGCGACACTGGATACGATTCTATATGGCTCAGAAGATCCTGGCTTACCAGACTGGCTCCAGTTGACCCTGGGAACAACGCTACTGTGGTATTATTAAATAGTCACTTCTGCTGTGGAGGAGAATATATTGGGCATTACTGCCCATCTCATGCTTCATGTCGGTCACCAGACAGCAGCCTGGGTATAGCACACAGACCCCAAACTTGTCTCAAACGACATCATTCCCTGGTGCAGGCCTCCATACTCCTGGCGCTTCCACCCACCAAATGTTCATATCCATGAAGAACGCCTGCAGGGGTGCATGCCTGCAATCGCACCTGGCCGCTCTGGGAAGCTGAACACGGTAACCCCAACCAGTGCACGGCAGCAGTGCCGCAGGGTCTGTCCTGCTGGAAGCGAGGTGCCTTGGGCACAATCAAGCACATCGTCTAGCTTCCCGAGCCTGACCTCCTGGGAGCCCTTGGCACGCCCCTTCCTGAGTGGAGGCCACAAGAAAAAATTACAACGCTAGCAAGCACATACGGTGAGGCAGAACCAAAGCTAGTTGCATACCACGTGAGTGAGGCAGGGCTGGGGCCGTCACGTCATATAGCTTATATACCTGGACGTAGCCTGTTCCTGATGGAGCTGGTACTTCTTCTCTGCCGCTCTGAAGGCTGTCTGTGCCTGAGCCTGACCATCTGTGGCATGCATGTGTGGCCTCCCCACCTTGCGGCCGGGAAAGGTCAGGCTTATTATTCGATCACTCTCAATGAGCCTTGACATGATCGTGGCCCTCAACGTATATTGACTGATTGTTAGTCACTGTGGCGCCCTTGCTCGTTGGTATGGACAACCCCTGAACCTACAGGAAATAAATGTTTTGGACGGGATCCCGAAGATCCAATTGTGCACCAGTGTGTGTTTTATCGGGCCTGCTGCTGCCCTGCTGTCGATTCCATGCATGTACTTGGTCATGTATACGCAAGTGTATCCGCCCCCAACTTGATGAGCCAGGCTCCTGGGGTTGTCAAGTCCAAACTTGATGTGCCCTATGAGCAGCCCAAGCTCCTGCCCGGTGCCAACTTCAAAGCAGTCTCTTGATCCTCACCAGGACACAACCCAAAACGACATTAATAAAGCAACGCCTGCCTGCTAAATGTGTAAGCCTGGGCAGGGACGGAGCTTGGCTGCACCCTGCGGCTGCACCCTAGGACTGCAGGATTGTCCAAGCTTTGCCACTGCGCCAGGCTTTAAGCGGGGAGGAGGAGGGTGACACGCTCCATGGGCACTGCAACGTCGCAGGGCCTGGGCCAGGTCCTTGCATCCAAGCTGGAATGTCCACTCCTCTTTAGTGAGAATGTCCAGCTTTCCTGCGTAGCATGTTGGGACACTTTGCATAGATTATTGAACACGCCAAGGTTGCAGGGCCACTGTCTGGGTGCCCTGACCTCAAGTGTTGGGTCACCATGACTTTGCCCACAGCTGGCGCTGGTGGCGCTCAGCTGTGCATGGTCAATTTCAAGTGCGGAAGTTAAAATGGCGGTTTGCATGAGCACCTATGCCAGTGGCGGCCTCGTTGACATCCTGCTACTACCGCATATGTATATGCGTTACATCATCAACGTGGCGCCCCCGACTGACCCCTATCACTATGATGTCTCGCAGGCTCAGCGGGGTGTGCACCACACATACACTCAGCAGCAAGGGATTCAGCAAGCAAAGAATTTGAAGCAATGAAGAGGGCCGTTCATCCCCAGCCAACACAAGGTGGAAGCAGACCACCAGTCATATTCCCAAAACTTAACCACTAGGTTAAGGTTCTGTTAGAGTACACACGGACGGAGAGAGTCAAGGTCACAGTCCCATGTGGGCCCCTGGATGGCAAGCGGAATATTGATCAATGGATAACAAAATACGGGTGAAAACAGGACAGGTCTGGCGTCGAAACATAAACTTGTTTGAAATTGGATAGAAGATGCAAGAGAAGTGCCCCGTCAACCCCAGGACTACAACTCAAAGCAGGGAGCAGCAGGCAAGCGCACCTGCATGCCGTTGCTCACGCACATGTCCCCCTACAGCAGTCATCCCTTCATTTCCGGGTAGAAATAGCGGCTCAACGGCAAATGAAAGCACAAAACCCCAGGCAATGGCTCGCCGGTGCTCAGAAGATGTAATCGCGTAATCATTTCCCAACCAAAGCATAGCGGTACTTGTGTGAGTCACAAAGCACACTGAAGCTAGGTCAGCCCAGGCTCAGCAAGGTGGACAAGTTCCCAAACAAACGAGTTTCTAACAACTCTACTCCTCTCAAACACCTCTACCCTAGCACCCGTTGGTAATACGGCCAGCTAAATAAGCTGCGCCAGTCAACAAGGTGATAGCTGAGGCGAACTGGCTCCAAGCAGAGACATCGAGCCCGGGCCGCTACATTCAACCAGATCCCCCAACCGTAGCCAGGAACTGTGTGGGCTGCTCGCAAGGGTGGAAGCACAGACCCACGCCCTCAACCTGGCTCCGCATCTTTCACTAAAATCAGGTTGCAAAACTGCTACCTCTGCACTTCCCCCAAATGCGGCACTAGGATCCCAGGGCACACCAACCACTAGAACACAGGCACGCCACGCGCGCACACGCAACCCCACGCTGTAGAAGAGGTGGCGACTGCACAGTGATACACAACTGGCCCACTGTCACACCAGCACACAGCCACTGTCACACCCAAAGCTGAAGGCTCGCATACACAGCACACTCGCTAGTGCATCACCGCCACGAGACACATTCTCAACTAGTCACCCAAAGAAAGAAGGCAGGGCCGTCCGACTCGCCAACCGTAACGAGGTATGGCAAACCTCAAGCACCCACTTGCGCAAATGTATTTTCTGAGGCACACCAAGAGGTGCAGGGTTCTGTACGTTCACTACTTGCCAGCAGCGCACCACCAAGGATACTGAGCCACTGCATCCGCTTCCCAGACGTGATTGACTTTAGGTGCCGGCGGGCACACGGTGTACGCAGCCTTAGGAATAGCAGCACCTGTGGGGGTGCGAGGTTCACTGGGGTCGTCGTACATCACCTCTAGCACCTTGTCTGAGGTCTCGGGGGTGGGAGGTTGCCGCAGGGGTAGTCGCAGCTTGGGCAAGTCTGGGCTCATGACACCTGGGCACGCACTGCCAGACCTGCATACATACCAGGGTAGCGAGCTCTGGTTTTCCGGTTGTAACCCAATAGACAGGCCAAAAACCCCTCGAGCCCTCTAGAAGCCATCATGACGACCGGCAGCCGAAGGGTTGCCTTGGCTGATCACAACAGGGATCAGGAAATCCTAGCCCTGACAAAACGTTTCGCTGCTTACTCCCAACTCACCGCTGGTTCCGTTGCTGGCAGCGAATAGTAAGAGTCTTGTCCATCGCCCCTCGCAGTCAAAAGTTGCCTCCGCAATCTACCACTGGCGAGACGAGTGATGTCGTCGGTCCTCCCGAGAACTGATCTGTGCGCAGTACACAAAAGAATAAAGCTCGTGACCGAAGGCAGGTCGGCCGCAGGGTCTTCCGCTGGCATCCTAGTGGTCATTGTATCACCATGACGTCGGCTTACCAGTGCGAGTCCCAGGTCACAGTGCAAACAGTTAACTACACACGAGCACTTCTTTCTCAGCCGCCGCAAGTGTCACTGGGAGTCGCAGGTGGAATGTATGACGTTTCGTCTGCCAGTCACCAACAAGCTTGCGAAGAAACCTGTAAGATGACGACAAAAGACGACTGGAAACTTGAAAATGCAAAAGCGGGGAAGGCACCGTGGCAACTGCGAAGGAGTCTGGAAGTCAACCCCCCCTGTACTGCACCGCATGCATCGCACGAGTCAGGACTGGTGGTGCACCCAAGTACCTAAATCCTGATACCAATGGAGTTACAACATCCACGCTGGTTGATGGCGATGCCTTGGTTTCAGCAGGGAGGTAACCTCAACCTGAGCTTGCCGTCGTGAAGTCACGCCTGGCGGGTTTGCAGACGCTCATAGTAAGACCGTTTCATTTACTGACGGCTTTATAGGTGCAGCAGGACAGTCTGTTCGCTGTTAGCAACGAAAACTTTGGACAACGGGACCCTGGTGGCCTTTGTGACAAACGGGTAATAATGTCAAGAAGGCCAGCGGATGCCGGGCACGCAGTTAGTGAGGGCAAGTAGCCGCAACAAGTCCAGCCACCCAACCAAAGCTTGACGGTCAGCAGAAGGGCAAGACAGCCACCACTGCTGGTAGGTGTCTTGAAGGGGCCTCAAGCTGGTATTTTGAGCTACAGCAGCTTCAAAGCTCCCCGGTATTGTTGGCTCTGGCTGGGCTTTCAACTCCTGGCAGCGCGAAACACCTTACGTTCCGTGCTCCAATCACTGCTCTTAGCATGGGTGGCAGGTAGAGCGAACTGCTCTGCTCTATCTGTTATTGACAATAATGCGAGCAAGAAGTGCGAGCTTGCCTGTGTGCCTGGGCAAGTGGACGGCTCACAGTAGCAAGCTAATTTCAAGAATCCCTTAGAGTCCGCGCTGGATGTCCACCTGTGGCAACACTTCTCGATTACATACATGCTGACTTGTAGCCTTGCATCCCGAGTTGGGGCCATCACAATCTCCAAGCACAACACCCAATGACCACAGGAGGGAGACCACCAACCGGCAACCAAGGTACACTCCCTGTACCAGCCTGGGAATAAGCCTAGCTGATTAATTGGGTAATACCACAGCTACACAAAGGGATAGACCTTTGGTTGTGTTTTCTGTTGGTTTCCCCGTCCGGACGGGGTGGTGCATGCCATTAAGAATTGATACTTGGATCTTGTGGTTTGTGGGCATAGTACATCCTGGCTTTTTGTTGGCCCCATTTGGGGGACTCACGGCAGCATGGTCAGGTGGCGGTACGCTGTTAGACTAGACTAGACACAAAGAGTGTTGGGCCCCTTCCTGCACTATTCCTAAGGGTCAGCCCCAGGCTACAACTGCACCATAAGCAAAGGGAACAGGATTGTGTGTATATTCATGGTGTGCAGCCGCACTTGCAGACAGACAACAAGCTGAGCATCAGTTCATCCCCGGGCCCAGGTGCGCTGCTTGCCAAAACGCTACCATTCCCTATGACCTAAGCAGCAAGCAGGGCTCATGCACAGATGAGCACTGCAAGCCATCCTCATGGTATACAATGCAGCATCCGTTTGTGCCCTACAAACGTACAAGGACAAGAAAGTGTATACTGGCCAACCACCAGCAAGCATGATACAGAATGCCTCCCAGGGCATACCAAGTACAGAATGGTCGACACTGCATTAGCAGCTGCATCCCCGGTCCCGTGCTCTCCCAGTTACGAGAAGCTACCATCTGATACCTAGCTTGAGCTCGCATCTACCCCAATTTCAGATAGCTGCACTTTATCCCAGGGCTCGAGCGTGGGCTTGCCTCGGTTGATCTTGTGCGCCTCCCTGCACACACCGCAGCAGACAACGTCGGTGGGAAAGATGTTTCAGCAGCATGATCGTAGCCAAACTCGGCCACACCCACAACCCAATGATAGTGTCCAGCAGAAGGCTAGCTGCACGAGATCTGACAGCCAGCTCGTCCCAAGGTTATGGCCATCACCTCCTTCCACCATATCACAGGCTCAGAGCTCAGGCAAGACTCAGGCTCATTCTGCATTCAGCCCTGTCAGTCCAGTCCAGTTCAGCCCAGCATCTACTCCCTGTTGCACGTCTGCCACCCATGCTAATATCACTATCCCATCCAGCAGGGCGGCCAACATGCACAAGTGCCAGCGCCATGCACCCCCCACTTCTGCCGCCCTGGCTCAGGCGACACTCGGTTGGGGTGACACCACACTGGAGTCGCCCAGCCGTTGACGCCACTCACGTTTTCACATCCTCAAAGAGCCGCTTGACCTGCACAACAGCTTATGTCCTTCAGCTGCGTTCCTCCTCACTGCCCCTGTTACTCCACTAGCATCCTACCCACGCCACAGGCAGCCAAGCCATGGACAGAAGTCTGCTTCGGACTGCCGTCGTCAGAAGCAGACTTCGGTATTTCGGACAGCAGAGGAATATGGGGGGCATGTGGGCACGTGCAGTGCCACTGAGGCAGCCCCTGCTCCCTCCTTTGCTGGCTGGGACAGCGTGTGGGTGATGGTGGTGGGAGGCGGGCCTTGGCTGCATGTGGGGAACCCCCAGCCCACCTGGCTGCAGGAGATGCCCTTGAGGATCCGGTCCAGTGGGGGCGGCACATAGATGCCCAGCGCAATGTCCTGCAGCACACCACCAGAACAGACACGGCTGTACCGCCCCATCCCTTCTGCGTTTTCTGCCTGGGCCATTCAACAGCGTTCTGGCAATGCACATGCATGCTAGGGGCGCGCCCGCACCTCTGTCCAGGCTGTCGCGGTGGCCAACACAGAGCCAGGCTACCTGGGGATCCGCATACACCAGCAGCAGTGCACGGCATGCAGCCACCCGGTGACCAGCATCAAGGTGGGTTATGCGCGCTTGGTGACGTGGTGCGTCAACAGCCCACAATCATCAAAGAAGCACAGCAGTCCCCTGCACCTTGTGGTCCATGTGAGTGATGCTGGCGGTGGGGTCTGGGGCTCGTTTACCATCCACCGCACAATCGCTATCATAGCACACACATGAGCGAGGTGACCCTCTCACCCCAAGCACTCGCCTGGTCTAGGTGGGTGATGCACGCATTTGGGTCCTGCGGGTGCGGCTCGATCTGCCAGCACCCCACAAACTTCTTCATGACGCCCTTGGCCCCCGGCTTAAGTGTGAACCGCATCTCTCTCTTGCCCATGTCCTGCTCTACTATCAGGCTGCATGCAGAAAGCCAGGCAGGCGGCCAGGCGTGGCGTGACGTCCAGTCGAGGGTCAGCTTCAAAGCCAAGGCCGAGTCTGCCCTGGCCATGCACATTGACTGAAGCTCGGTGCTGTGTGGCCAGCATCAAAACGGTGAGAGCAGAACAAAGGAGGACCAGTAGGAGCCTGCACCAATTTCAAGCTGAGACTCTGGCCTGCACTCACTTGGTTGTGAACTTGCCATGGAACAACAGGAACCGCCATGATGCCTGCACAGACATGCATGCAAACCCACCCCAAGGGATGCCATCAGCACTGCCAAACTTTCCCCAGTGCTGCTGCCGGGCAACCGCTACCATCAGCACAGATTTCATGCTGCACACAAAGCCTGTGCCATGTGTACCAGCAACCAGCAGGGCTGCCCAGCAACCAACTCAAGCCCTAGCAGCCCTTGAGGTAAGGCAAGCTCTCCACACACACTGTGGGCCGCCAGGCTGGGCTCCCGCGGCTGCCTAGCAGCCAGCTATGGGAAGCCTGCCTGGCCGGACAGTCAGCAAATGAACCGTAATTGCTCCTCTCGCCTCCTCCCATGTATTTTTAGACAGGAATACTTGCCTCATGTGCCACCTCCACTTTCTGGTGCCCCTTGCCGTCATCTTCAAGGATCTTACGGTATGCACAGCGGTCCATGTGCCGGAAGAGCTTCTCATTGTTGGGATGCGTGATGACCTGGAGGAATGAGCGGACAGTACGGTCAGGAAGCATTCAAGTATCCTCGCCTCCGACGGCCAGTCAGGCCCTGCTCAGGGCTGCTGAGCTGCATTGTGCAGGTGCTGTAAACAAAAGCTACTCTGTGCACACAGCATGCATAAGAACCTTACTCTTAAGAGCAGTAACTCCTTGCTCTCTCGGGAAGCACAGGAGAGCGCTTGCATAATTGCACCAGAAATATGTCATGCAGAGGCTGACATATGTGCAAGCATGGGCCTCCATAGTTGGATGCGGGACACTAGGAAAGCCAAGCAGCACCTGCCCACCTGGCAAAACAGTGTGTCAGGCGAGAGGGGGAACTTGGCGGTTGCCCTAATATGACACCTGCACAGCATCGCAGAGCGAGTAGCTTGGCTCTATAGAGAGTGGAAGGACTGCCAAGGTTGGGTGACGCCGGAGAGGCGGCATGGTGCAACTTAACAAGCGCTCTACCCAACTTGGCAAGAAGCGCAGGGTTCTCACAGGTAGCCTGGGGCTTGGGTGACTGCTATCTCTACATCTTCGTCCTTGTGCCTCTCCTCACTGCTCTCGCTGTCACTCTTGTCCTCAGCTGGGAGTGGGTGGGAGCTAACAGCGGACATCGGATGCGTCCAGCCAACAGGAGGAAGGTAGCGCGAGTGGCACAAGGATCAGGGAGCCTTCCAGTGAGGTTTCCGACCACACCGCTCGGTGCACCCCTGGTCCCTGTCCTGTAGCTCCCTGCAACTGCCGCAAACCCCGTTCTAGCTCCTGTAACACCTCGCGCCGCAACTGTTTATGTGATCAGCGATAACTCCAGCGTCACAAAAATCTTAGTGCTTGCCCGAGTGTAGCTGCTTCCATCGGTTCCAGGTCCTTGTTGAGTTGCAGTCACCTTGTAGTCACTGCTGCACATCCCACCCAGAAAAAACACATTCAAAGCGGCGTCTGTTTCCAAGTGCTTAATTACTCTGTTTGACGAGCATGGAGCCCCACGGGGCCTAGGTCAACGATTATGGCGGCCGAGGCGGCTGGCCATGTGGGGGCTGTTCTCCTTCAAGAATGAGCACAATTTGTCTCAAACCGTGCGTTGCGTGGGTATCTTTTGAGTGAGCTAGTCTTCTGGCACGGCTGGAGTGGTACTGCCCCCATGACGACGACTTCCAAACTCAAAAGCAACTTTCCTGCTCTTGCACGATTGCTGCAAGACGTAGAAGGGTGGTAAATAGTGCGCTGTAGTGCCAGCCTCCGGGTGGACGCGGGAGCTCGCAGAAGTGCGTCGTAAGCAGCCCATAAGCAGGACCCTGCAGGGTCGGGCAAGCAAGTACCAGTTGTCCGGAGGCTGTTTTTTGACCTTTGTTTAGCCAAACCTTGTTTTATACACAAACCACGCAAGGCAAGACCGTCTAGCGAAGCCGGGTTCTGTGTTACTAAGTGGACCCTGCCTAGCGTTCCTTGTAGCCTTTCCTTGCACTACTTGTTTAGCAGACTCTATGTCAGCACAAGACGCCATCTGCGGCCAGTTTCAAGCAGCTGGCGACGGGGACGTCCTGACTGCCACCGGTGAAACGCCCCTGGAGCGAGAGCTGTTTGACAAGTTCGTGCTCAAGGTGCGCAGCGCGCAAGGTGGAGCTGGCCGGCGCCTAGGCCACTCCCTGCGTCGGTTGCATGACGTGGTACTAGCAGGCGTCCTTGGCCGCTTGATCTCGCATGACCGCAGGCTTCCTCACCTGTGCAGATAGCACTTTGCCCAAAGCGATCCGCTCACGAGTGGAGGTAAGGCTGCCTTCACGGTTCTGCTGTGTGACAGGCCTCAGCTGAGGAAGTGGCGTGCGCTGTACTTGAGGCTCTGTATCAGCTGAAGTGTCTGTGTTGCTAGCAACTGAGACAACTGTCTTGGTTTTGCTACCGCAGCTCCTGCCCTTTTCGCCATGAAAACGAGAAAGCGGGGCGGCGCTGCCCCCGCACCCACAAGTACACCGCCATTGCCTGCCCAAACATGAAAGCAGAGGGGCGCTGCCAGCTGGGCGACAAGTGCCCATTTGCACACAATGATTTCGAGTACTGGCTGCACCCTGAGAGGTGAGCCGCAAGGTGCAACACCTAAGCGCGTGGCACCGCCACACCACCGCCGGTATTCTGCCTTGACCTTGTCTTTTCATATGCATTGGATAAGGCAGCAGGGGCGTGCCTGACTGCCATATCCCTGCCTGTTTCTGTCGCCCAGTCCACTCCCTGTTTTGCTTGGCTGCGCGGCCGGGTGGCTGAGAGGTGCCGGTTTTACTTGGCTGGGCGGTGGGGCGGCAGAGCTGCTGGACAACCGCTGTAAGCCTCAAACCCCCATGTTGCAGGTACCACACGTGCCTGTGCAAGAAAGGCGAGGCCTGCAATCGCAAAATCTGCTTCTTCGCTCACAAGCAGTCCGAGTTGCGCACCCCCACCCAGCGCCCGCGCGTGCCGCCGGGCTCCGTGTCTGCCGCCGCCATGTCCCTACGCCAGCAGGCTGCCGCCGCCGGCAGCGCTGGCAACAGGGGAGGCCTGTCACCCCTGGCCAGCTCCCAGCCCGAGGCGGGTGCTGGGCTGGGCAGCCTAGGCAGCCTGCGGACCTCCCCCAGGAGCAGCCTGGAGTCGAGCATGAGCTACAACAGCGCCGAAGGCGCGGATTGCTCCGCGCTTAGTGGGGTGCTGGGCGGCTCAGGCAGCTGCATGGGCTTTGCCCTGGACCAGCTTGCGGGCGGGGGCAGCGGCGAGCTGGCAGCGCCGGCATTGCATGGCCCGCTGGAGCCTCCTACCCCGGTCATCCTGCCTGCGACGGGCGGGCTTCTCCCTGCGCAGGCGCGTTGCTGGGACGCGCACTGACTGCTCTTGGTGCCTGTATGAATGGAGGGATGGGGTTTTGTTGAGAATTTTTAAATGGTGCTGCAACCGCCGTGGTGTTGTCATATGCGCGGTCGACCGAGCCTTGCCAACTGCCTGTTAAAGAGCCCCCGCCCGTCCTTGATAGCTTTGCTGGCCGGTAACACCAGCTGAGAGAAGCGCGCGTGGCCGGGTGGCCAGGCTGACACGGCTCGCATCTTGTTGTCTTGGTGGTGCAGGGTAGTGGGTGGGCGCCGCCTTTGGCTGGGGCCCTCTCCGGCTCGGGCTCGGGCTTCCTGGATTTCCCTATGGCAGCCCACCCCTCGACAACTGCAGCTGCTGCGCTGCCGGCGCCCCTGATGCCAGCTGCACCTGCTGCTGCTCCTGCCACGGTGAGGCGCTTGTCAGGGCTATATGGTCCACAAGCTTGTCGTGCTGCCACCTGAGGCCTTCTGCCCATGCCCACCTGGCCTGCCGAGGGGCGTGGCACCCACGGACTGAGGTGTTCCGCTGGCCTGGTCCCAGCATGCTGAGTGTGCGCTTGCCTCTTGGTCTTGGGCAGCACGGTTGACATGAGTGCCTTGTCTCTTCCTCCCAACCCGCCTGCAGGCCACCAGCACCCAGGCCCTCATTCAGGCAGTGTCAGCCAAGCTGCGCGAGGGCTCCATGAATGCAGCCACAGCAACCACCATCCTGGGCAGCCTGCTGCCCCCCGAGGCCCTACTGAAACTGACTGCCATCCTGGAGATGCAGTCGGGCTCGTCGCAGGTGGCAGCAGCCCCTGGCCAGGCCACTGGGCAGCCCCTGGGCTGGCCAGCCGGCAGCGGCGGCGGCAGCGGCTGCTGGTGATTTGAGCTCGTATCGCGTCGCACGGCGGGTGTGATAACTGGGGCGTGGACTGGGCGGAGATTGCGTGGAGGGGATGCCGCTGGTGCCTGTTGCCCAGATTTGGCAAGATGGGATGCTGCACGGGCTGGGTGTGGGAGTTCTTCAGCAACCGTTGTGGGCGGTGCAGCGTCCTAAGCTATCTCTATGGTCTGAGAAGGATGATTCGGCTGGCTGGAATGGAATGGATTTATATGAACCTTACTGTGGTTGAACTCCGGTCAGGGCTCATGGTTTACAGGGCTGGACAGTGTGTGGCAGTTGGTTGGGACAAAGGTGGAGCCTGGGTGAGGCTTGTGTTTCCACTGGTTGCCATAAGGCGGAGCAAGTGTGCGCATGTGCGGGGCAATCCAGGACGATATTGCTAATGGCAAGATGAATTTCATCTCATCTTGCAAGCTTCTTGAAGGGCTTGGAGGGCAGGCTCCCTGCGTCCAGACACGAATTTTTTCCAGCATTCCTTTCTTACATGTTTTTACTAATTTGATGGCTGTGGCGGTACGACTGTTGTTTGAGGTATGGCGCTGCGAGAAGACCCCCCTACCACTTCTATGAGATTCGCCATATGGGTTGGCCGTTGGCCTCCTGACCGTTGCCTATCTCCAAGTAGCCCCTGAATACTATCAGTAAGCATTCCTTTCCTTTGTAGCGTGTTTTTTTTGTTGTTGCAAGAAGCTGACCATATCATGCTGATTGTATGGGCGCTTCATATATCCCCTATGGCAATTTCTGTCCTATGGTCTTTTCTATGGCTGTTCGCCTGGGTATCTCTCCCTTGTCTTGCATGTACCCGCTGGGTGCCACCAGTGGTCCCCGCATCTGATGATAGCTTTGTAGGCTTTTTCCTCGCCTCGCTCATTTGTCTGTCATCCGTACAACAGTGATTGTCTACTCTCTATCCTGTGCCTCTATCCTGTGCCTACACCCCCCCTTGATTCTGCATTACAACCCTTGTGAGGTCCTCCAGGTTATGGAGCATTCTCTTCATTCTGTTCTGCCTTCACATTGAGAGCCCTGGGGCTCGCTGTTATGTTCCAGCAGGAATGGCTCTGTGCCAGCAGCGGAAGCTGCATGTGAGCACCTTCTATCCCTTGTAAACAGCCAGTAGCCTAGGACTTGGGATTTTGTTGGCTGCCTGGGTGATGCAGTGGCGGCTTTTTGTGCATCTTTGCAAGACAGCTTGGCTGGCATTCCAATGTTTGCGGGGACCTTTGCTCCTCTGGCGATTACTATGATAGCCTGCAAGCTTGTTGGATATGCTGATTGCAAGGTTGGCTGGGTGGAGGTGTGCTGGGTTACCTGTCCATGCAAGGACCTGTCAACTGCTTGGGGCATTGCAGGCACCCCTCTCAGCTTAATTGCAGATCCGAAAGCCTTCAATGCCTGCCACCCAGAGAACTCAAACTTGCTTGAGATTCCGCTTGCTTGCAGCCTCTTTTAACGTGCACTCCCCCTGTCTGCCATCTTGGCAAGGGGCTTTCATGTAACCACTGAGTCATCACACACCTACACATACACAGGTGGGCAAAACAAAAAAAATGATTGTGCAGCAGTGTTGCAACCGCGAGGTCACTGTAAATCACTGCTGTACCGTAGCATAGCTTGATCACCCACCGAAATGGACGATCTGAAGTCAGCTTTCAAGGGCTTGAACATGAAGAATTTATTTAAGAAGCAAAAGTCTTTCAAAGGACAAGCCCACGTTCTTGGCGCGTCTGCAGGCGAGGTGAGAGCCCGGTGGTCCAGCACTGGTCCTCCCAGGGGAACAAGGCTGGTGGCTTGCGACCTTCTTTGGACTGACCACTACAAAGACACCAGCCAAGGGTTAGAAAAAGTACGGATGCGCCCCGCTGGTGACGCTGCAGGCAGCTGGCGCTGGCAGCTCTCAGCAGCCCGGCAGAAGGCCGCAACACAGCCAACCAGGTGCAGGGGCAGCTCGCAGCAGGCCAACCCAGCACCCACCACGTGCCGCAGCCAGCGGGGCTGCCGCTGGGAGCAGCGCCGCAGCCCTCCGCGAAAGCGAGGGTTTGGCTGCGGCGGTGGAAGCCGCTTCTGTAGGACCCCCGCTACTGGGCAGTGGTGGAACCCAGGCCTCTGAGGGCTTCCCAGGGTCTCAGCCAGGACCTGTGGCACCAGATACCCAGGAAGCCCTTCACTCAGCCATAGCAGAGCTTGCCTCGGCGCCGCCGCCGGCCACCAGCGCTGCTGCGGTCCTGCATCGCCTCCTCCAGAATGTGGTGGCTAGTCCTGGGGAGCCCAAGTTTCGGCGCCTGCGCCTAAGCAACGCCAAGATCAGGGAGGCGCTGGAGGCACCTGGCGGCGCGGAGCTGCTGCTTGCCTGCGGCTTTGAGTTTCGGGAGGTGCAGGGCGAGGGAGAGCCTGAAGGGTGAGCCAGGTGGCGTCGCTGTCTCACAGGCGCAGGGCTAGATAAATGTTTCCAACTATATAAGACGCTTACATAGTGTGAAGACTGCACTCGTCAATCGGTTCTGCAGATGTGGCAGTGCACTGGGCAACATGTTGTGACAGCAGCCGAGGCTAGGATGCAGGCGGTTGCTGCTTCTGCCACCAGCGGCTCGCCGATTCCCCTGGTACCCACGTTGACATGACTAGGTTGCCAATAAAGAGGTGCGGCAAGTTTCACTCTGCCCCCACTCCTCTCCCCCGCCCATCCTCTTTGCAGCTTTGCGGTCCTGGATCCTGCTGCTGCTCTGGAGCCGCTGCAGTATGCGCTGCCACTCCTGCAACCCCTGGCCAGCCCCTCAGCAGCAGCTCAGCGGCAGCAGGCGCAGCAGGCCTTTGAGCGTGCTGAAGCAGATGAGCCGCCCCCGAGGGGCGAAGCAGCCGGAGCAGCACATGGCTCCTTGGAATCAAGTAGCCGGACTGCACTGAACGAGCGAGCACAGGGAGGCCCACCCGTTGCGCCAGCGTACTTGGAAGAGGAAGGGCAGGCCCAGCCGATGCAGCAACAACATCAGCAGCAGCAGCAGCAGCAGCAACGACAAGAAGGAGGTCAGTCACAGCCAATGCTGCAACAACTCCAGCAGCAGCAGGAGCAACAACCACCGCAAGCCTCAGCCTTGCAGCCCCAGCAACAGCAACACCTGAGCAGCGTGGTGCAGCCGCGGGCAACCCAGGTCCTGCTGCCCCAGTCGCCTGCCACGGACCTGCCGGACTGGCTCTTTGCGCGCACTGGGGCTGAGCTGAAGGCTGCTTTCCTTCGCGCCACTCACAAGCGTGAGAAGGAACAGGTGCGGCAATGTTCAGACGGGGTAGTTGACAAAGATTATGTGTCTGATGGGAGGGAAGAGAATTGGTTACGGTGACGTGGGGCTGACTGGCCTAGAGCGCAATGATGTTGTGTCCCTCTCTCTGGAAATGGACCATGGGCTTCTGAAGGTTATGCTGCCAAGCACCCTGGCTCAAACCTTGTGACACTGGCGCCTATCAAGCAACCTGTTACGCATTACAGGGTATTCCTCAAGGAATCTATCCGCAGACAGGAGCACCTTTCTACAGCAGGGAGGTTAAAAATGCAGCTTGACGGGGAGGCCGGAACCTGAGGCCCTTATCTGCTGGGCCTGCGTATTCCTCTACCTGTACAGGTGCTGATGACGCGAAACATGCGACAGGGGCTGAAGGGCCCTCCACCGTCGGCCCCGGCTCACTCCCTTATCAGGGTGAGGCTGCCTGAGGGCCTCTTTCTCCAGGTGGGTGAGTGGGTTTGGGGGCTTCTCCAATAATTCAGGCAGAGTCATACTGGGGAGCAGTGGAGCGACCTGGGCTGACAGAGGCGCTTGCCAAGGCCTCCCTTCATTGAACACCTTGGTACCCATGTGAGTGGCACATGCTGTTGGAATCCCTCCATCACCTCCCCCAAGCGTAGTTTGAAGGTTCCTTGCTGGCTGGGATGACTCCTCGTGCTCCCGGCTGTCGCCACTGAATCCACCTCTGCAGGGGGAGTTTGTTGCGGCCGAGCCGGTGGCAGCTATCTTTGAGTGGGTCAGCGGCTGCCTGCGCCACCCAGGCAGCACCTACGATCTGATACTGCCTTCAAGGCAGCAGCTTGGACCAGCAGTGGGCCGGGCGGTGGGAAGTGTTGCGGAGCTGGTGCCTGCTGCCACCCTCAACTTGCGGTGCGCCGTGAGAGCCTGTGAAGGCATGGAGCCCTGCCTGAAGCTGCTTGGCCTTGTAGGAGGCAGGGAGCTTGCACGCTGACTGATGGTGATGCAGGGTGCTGAGTAGGGGATACTTGGGGCTGCACTGTGAGGGCTCGATGCCGTCATTTTTGTATGTGGTCTGCTGGGCCTGCTGCTTCTGCCAGCCGTTTGGGTTGACTTGGTGGGCCGCAGGTCATGCGCTTTGCTGCCCAGGGGAGGGAAGGCCTGGCTGTATGGCACCTCGCTCCTTCCTGCCTGCGCACTGTGCCTGGCCAAATTGGACTGCTAGGAGACAACGCTCCATGCGCACATCCTGCAGGGCAGCCTACAAATTTAGCCAACTCTATCCACGCTGAGTGCCTGCGCCTCGCAGGTGGACTGGTCATTCGGCTGCTGTCATGCAAACCACCCCCGCCTTGAGGGACGACCTGCTGTCCACAGCACAGCCTGCCACATGACTTGCACTTCCTGATGTTCCTGGTATGAATGTTGTAGATACGGCTTTCCTAAGAGTTTGTCCCCAAATTTCGCAAAGTTGGGCGGCTGTTAAGCATGGCCGTGTGAGCCTACAACACATGTCTACAACAAATGTCAAACATTTGGCCCATAGCGGTGCTTTGCAACCGCGGACGGTTGAAGCAGGGAAACAACATCACAACTGGGTTGCTGGCATGGCCCGCTGTTGGTGCATGCAAGACAGATGAAATCACTTGCACATTAAGTTGGACTTGCTGCCCCGGCCAGGAGCTTCATAAAGAGCTTTGCTGGTTGGGCACCCAGGCATGCCTTCGAGCCTGCCTTCCATCGTGTCCTGTCCACACAGTGCTCCCCGACGTCCCCTTCTGTTCCCACCACCTGCCACTCTGCTCGATCCAGCATACCTTGGCAAGCACACCTAGCCATTCAGAGCTACATATCCATTGGTCACACCACACGCCACAACTTGCGGGTTCGCACGTGGCCTTAGCTTGTTCCGGGTACGGGCACAGACACACAGGCAAGCCGCCAGCGATGCACCTGCATCCCGCCAGCTTACAGCTATATCCTCTGATCCTCCTACCAGCCACCACACTGAGCGGAACGTAAGCGCCGGGCTGCTGTGGGCCAGTAGCAACCTTATGGCTGGAAGGCGTTGGGGGTGTTCACCACGCCAGTGCACCAGATGGCTACTGCAGTCATGATCGCCAGCCACGCCAGGCCCTGCTTGCGCTCATACAGCGCCTGCTGCTGCGCAGTCAGCGGCCGATTGGGTGGCTGGGCTCTCTGCAGCTCTTCCCCGCCTCCCTGCTGTCGCCTGGACTTGCGGCGTTCGTCAAGGTCATGCAGGATGATGCCACCCTCCCAATACACAAAGGCTGTCAGCAGGGCGCCCCCGATGGTGAGCGTGGTGAAAGTTTGCACATCCGGCAGCAGCAGCCGTGTGAGGTCCTGTGAGATAAGGAGGCAGCAGAGCAGCAGGGTTACCAGATGTAGACGACAAGGCCAGGATAGTGTTCTAAGTTCGACAGTGGCTGTCCCAGGTCAAGGTTGCTATAAGGCTGCCCTTGAAAGCCTTGCCGTCGACCCTGAGCTCTTACGTCTCCGTTGAAGCCTGGAAGCTGGGGAACGGACGAAGCCAACCAGTCCCTAAAAGGCTGGACCACCCTAGGAAATTGAGTGATGAGATGCGCCTGCACGCAAGGCCTGGTACAAGTGCTCCTGCTGACAGGTTGGGCGGTTGGGAATTTCGAGTAACTGAACTGCAGAGGGCGCTTTTCCAAGAAACGCGGCACACCCTTGGATGCGATCCCCGTCATGTCCTGAAAGACAAACTATCCAACATACTGCGAACAGAACTTCTTCGTCTCTGTCAGCCTTTCCAATTTGATCTTCCCTCTGTGCGGTGGGACAAGTGCCAACAAGGAGGCGCTCGCACGGCGGGTCCTTTCATCTCGGGATGGCCTGCTTTCCACAACGGATCAATAGCCAGCAGTTTCCCTCCTATCACACACCATCGACGTCTTTCTGTAGCCTTAGACCTGTCGGACAACGCTGCCGGGCGTATAATAGGCGCCTAATCCCTGCCAGCACGCCGGGGGACCTGCTTACTTTGAGCATGGGCAAACTCTTCCTGGAGGTACGTGTTGCCTTGTGTGCTATTTTACTGCGACTGAGTATGTGGTGCGAGGTGGGGCCTTTTGTCTCGCCTTTTGACATAAAGTGAGGGCCCTATTGCAGTTTGTGACCACCGAGCACGGGTTGCCCAAGTATGTCTGCAACAACTGCGGGTGAGTGAGCACCTACTTTGGCAGTGCTTTTCCTTGCTAGAGAACCCCTGAACTAGGACTGCGTTACCAGCCTCTGAGGGAGACCTTTAAAACAAAGATTGTTTACGTCCTGCGTGCTTGCTGCTCGTTCGTCCCTTTCGGTTTCTGTCTGCTCTGCTCACTGGTGCAGCTGCACCCGCCAAACTGCGGTCTGACCCTTTCCTGTCACGTGCAATTATAACTTGTAAGAGGCTGGCTCCGGCCCTGCAAGCATCTCTCTCTATCAGTTGGAGCTTGCAAAGGGCACCTCCGTCCTGAGCTGCTTTAAACTGTAGTAGATGGAAGTCTGGACTGCTGCTGCAAGTTGGAGGTTGCTGGCAATTAACATAGTTCACACTGTTGCAGCTGCGATGTGGCAACCGAGAAGCGGCTCATCTGGGAGGGCTTCATGAATGCTGGCTCGCCAGCCTACTTGTTCAAGGAAGCAGTAAACGTGGCGCCCACCACGGCGGCACCCCGCTATGAAGTGCTGTCAACGGGAGGGTATCTCCTGCTTGACGTCGGCTGCCGCAAGTGCTCCCTCACGCTGGGCTGGCAGTACCTTCGAGCCGACAAGCTGGTAAGCCTGGCAGTCTTAAGTCCCTGCTGGCGCAGAAAGGGGATGCATATGGCTGAAAGGGTAGCAACACCAGCGTGGTGCGGACGAGCCATTGGCATTGTTATTCCATTTGCCGGCTTGGCTGCGTTGACTTCCGTGGCCTGTAGTCGGCATCACACGTCATCACGTCAGCGGCAAGTGCTGCATATTCTGCGCTGCTTGCAGCAGGCAGAATCCCCTTACTCTTGCTTGGTATGTTTACTGTCAAAGGGGAGCTTGTCAATGTATCCCTCACGTGCAGGACCAGCATTACAAGGTGGGGTGCTGCCTGCTTCATCAAGCGAGCCTGCTGCGGGTCACCGGCAAGGCAGTGGCACCCGAGGACTCTGCTTCGGAGGCATCTGAGGGCGACGTCTCCGTGGCTCTGGGCTACGAAGTGGCAGGTGACTGGTAAATGCTGAGGCCAAGCTCGTTCCAGGAGGCGGGGGTTGCAGTTCATCTCCAAGGCAGGCCTGGTGTGTACCATCCCTGTACTGCGTGGGCCTGCTTGCTTGGGTGGGCGGGCCATGTAAGCGCTTGCTTGTGCAATAGATTTGTAGTGTGTCACACCTGGCGTCCGTGCTGTAAGAGTATAAGTTTTGGTGTCTTGGGTTCCTTGTGCATGCTGTCCTTTGGTTGATTTCATGCTCTTCCTATCGTGCCGGTTGCTCTTGCACACACCTCTGCTCCATTTCATGTGCTTTTCCGGCGATTGTGTCGTGACAATTTTCTCAGGCCATGCTTGCATTGCTGTATCTCAAAGACGTTGTGCTTGCCTTGTAGAGTGCTAATGCTAGCCACAAGGTGTGGGTTTTCTCCCATTTATGTATCGCGTTATTTATTCGTTGGTCCTGGTGCACTGTGTTATTTGGGGTTGTGGGGTGGGCCGGGCGGCTGATAGGAAGGCTGTGGATCTGCCTACCTTGTTCAACGAGAAGGTATGTATGTAGTATGGGTGGCAGGTAATGTGAACAGGGAGGAGATAGGGTATAGCAGTTGGGAGGGCTGGGCTGGATGCAAATGTGTCACGGTGGCGGTGAGGAGCCCTGCCGCTTGCTGCATGGGCTGTGGTGTCTCGGCAAAGCCATATAGGGCCTTTTCTCCAGCCCTGCCCTCTGGGGCATGCTGCCTGGGTTTCTCCTTTCCTGGTATGGGGGATGTAGCCGTTGGACCATATATGTAATCGCCCCTGTGTTTGGTATAAGGCTTGACAACTTTTTGTGCACTAGTGTTATGTTGCTGCGTGTTACATGTCAGCAAGTATGGGAGTTGATACCACAAGATGCATGAGGTTCGCTGCCATGCATCATGCATGGCAAAGCCCAGCACAGGGGTCCATGCGGCCGCTCACACACCCAGCACCTTCAAATGGACAGCGATCCCCGTCATATATCGCATGGACCTTGGGCCGCGCACCTCCCCCGCCTCAACACGATGGGCCCCAGCTCAGCCTGGCTCCTCCAATCAGACTCGCAGGTCATACATTCGACCCATACCCCCACCACTAAGACTGCCTTTCTGGTACATCAATGCCCCTACCCCTGAGTTGAGACAAGCATTCCCTCCTCCGTCCAAACACCTACCGCCTTCCACACAGACCACCATCCGCTCGCGACCAACTCGACCACTTCTTCTGCTTGGGAGGCCACCTTGCCACTTCAACAGTCATGCGATACCTAGGCAACCAGCCTCTCACCCCAGAAACCCACACCCGCTTGGACTAGCAGTTCCCCATTGGGACAGCTCACCTACGCCTAGGTGCCCAACCATCCATGCCTGGGCAACAACTCCTCCCGCTTTTACAACCCAATCACACCCCCTTATTTCCTATGCTGCCTCACACCATCACCTCTTCAGGCAGCTCCGGGCCTCCGCAGCCCTCAGACAGGGGTGCAGTGATTACCCACACGTCAAAGCGCGGGTCGTAGCTGGCAACCGCCACCTGCCTTAGATCACCCAGGCGACAGAAGGAGGGCGGGCTCAGCTCGTCAGGGATCCACCTGCAGAAGGGAGGATACCCTAACACACTGTTACGACCCTATCTGAGAGGGGCAAGTCTAAGCAGGCTCGGGTGGCCTGTGTCAGCCGGAGGGTTGTAGGCACAGTGGGAGAGGAGGGGCAGCAGGCGCGGTCTAGTCTACTCTCGTCCAGTCTGACAGCGTACCGCCACCTGACCATGCTGCTGAGGGTCTCCCACAAGTGCGTCCAACACATTGTCAGGAACGGTTGGAAAGGGCAGAAAGCTCACCTGTCTGAGTCCGGCTCCTCCTGGCGCAGAGGCTCAACTTCACACAGGTCCAGGGACTCGGGGGGAAGTCGCTTGACATCACCCCTGCACAGCCAGCAGGGAGCCGCGGTAGGTTGAGATGGTGCACGAGCAGCGTGCCTCCCAGAGTGGAGCCAGACCTCCAACTTGCAAGCAGATGCAACCATTCTTCTAGCGTAAAGGAGCGCGAGCAGTAGCAGGTAGGTGTCACGGCACACCGCTGTGCGAGTTGGCTTGGCCCTGAGGTGTGAAGCAGCTGGTCTCCCCCCCTGCCTGCCATACTGGATGTGTTACTGGTGGGAGGCGGTGGGAACAAGGGGAGAGTTGAGGGTGTACTGGGCTGACAGGATGGATTCAAATATGCTCTGGAGCTCGCCTGCCATTCTGATCCAGCCATTGATATTACAAGGAGCCAAGTTTGTACCCCTCAGCCCCCCCCCCCCCAGCATTTTCTCCTACATGGGACCTGCCTTACGTCTGAGCGGTGCGCACTTCCAAGCCCCCACCAACCACCCGACACATGCAACACCCTAGGATGTCCCTTCAGCCGCA